>JANQAP020000162.1:2847736-2864447 GCA_026874005.2 Erythroxylum coriaceum
TTTTGATGTTAATGAAATATATTTATGTTTTGCTCATGACTTTCCAAGTTTTCGCATTGCATTTTCAAGCATTCATAAGGGTAAAATCTGTGTTCTGACTTCAGGGGAAAAATTGTATTAATCTAGGCTGATTTGGATAAGGTTATCTTCTTGGAAGTTGTAGTTTATCCTCTTAGCTTTCCAATGATATAAAGTTTGTAATTTTTGGGCATCGGAGTTGAGAGATATGCTTTTTTTTTACAAGTTAGTGATGCTACAAAGGGTGCATGCTGGACACTTTATAGCCCTTTTCTAACTTGATTTAACAGAAAAAGAGTACTATGGTGTCTTGAAATGCGAAGAATTAGTGTGATAAGTTAGAGATGAAACGAAGGTGATAAAGGGAGTTGAACATGTGCAGAAATTTATGATGAATGTGTATAAGTTTGAATGTTATGTTTTTGGGTTGAGGACCAAACATAGATTATGTTTTGGAGTAACTAATATTGAGCTGAAATGAAAGTGATAATGAAGGGAAAATGATGAGGAAAATAAGTTAGAAATGATAGATATGCATAAGAGGGGTAACTTGTAGGAGTTAGAAATCTAGAAATTGACCCGTAAATGTCCGTCCACTGGGCAGACCTTCTTAGGAATTCTAGCGTTCTAGCTCAATTCATGTCGGTTTGGAGGGACATATGTCCGCCAAGCAGACATTCTCGAGATAGTTATATAAATGTGAAATTTTTGACTCTTTAGATGGCAAGATCTCTCTTAGGGTCTTCATGGAAGTTGTAAAACTCGAAGTCCTCTTTGAAACCGTACTTGAATGACCTTAATCTGACATCCGTATTGAAAGTTATGCCTATTGTCCCAAATCATGTGTATATATATTGTGGACTTATCGATGCTTTCCTATGATACATTTAGGCTTGAATAAAGCTTGAAATGTACTTAGTTTGATGTGGAAATAAGAGATAAAAATGAGTAATATGTTTAGGGTGACGATTGAAGATACAATCATAAGAATGAATTGTCGTATATCAAGTGTTCAAATATGGAAATTTTGGGATGTTATGAGAATGAAGATGAACCTATGTTGGCTAATGAGGTTCAATTAAAAGAACCCTACAGAGTGATGCGCTCACGTTTCACTCACGAGTTAGACTCTAGAAATGGGCCGACACGATATTTGATTTGCTTGATAAACTCATGGTTATTACAAGCAATCAAAATGTTATCCATATATAAAGATAAAATAACTAATTTAACTTTCGATCTCTTAATATATACACAGTGGTCTTTATCAAGCATATGAAAATCATATGAAATGATAACAATATGAAAATGTATATACCATTATGTTAAAGAATGCTTCAGATCATAAATTGATTTTAAAAACTGACACATTTTATATTCTTAGCCTATCTCAATGAAACTTAAAAGTTGTTCTATATAGATTTGTTCTTCTAATTCTCCATTTAGAAATGCAGTCTTTACATCCGTTTGATGTAATTTAAGATCCAAACTAGCTACTATAGCTAGGATTAGATGAATTGAAACAAACCTTATAACAAGTGAAGATATTTTGTGATAATCGATTCCCTCCTATTATGTATATTATTTTACTATAAGGCATGCCTTGCATCTTTAGATATTGTTATCAACATTCTATTTTATTTTGAGAACCCATTTGTTTCAAATAGCTTTGCACCCATTAGGGAGTTCAATCAAGTCCTATACTTAGGTCATTTCTTCTTTCATTGCTTGCATCCATTATTTTTAGCATGACCATTAAGAGCCTCATGTACATTCCTTGACTCATCATCTTCTTTTAGGATAATCATGTGAATTTTCCCTTCTATTTCAAAACGACGTCAAGGACTTATACTGAGATTACTTTGACATAACTGTGGCTTATAATAAACAAATTCATTAACATCTTAATTACTCCCACTCAAATTAGATACGGTAGGTAAACTTTTAGTGAGTTATAATCTTAACTGTCCTTAAGCTAATTCTTCAGGTACTCCTACTCAGATAAAGTCCCTTTTCATAATTCCTTGTAATGGAATCATTTTGGTCAAGATTGTCATATATAAGTAGGTCTTTTCCTATATCTCAAGATTCAAATTTAGTTACACCTTCATTTCCTTGTTCACCTATGAATTTATACCCTTTTGAATGTACACATTATCTAATAAAGATAGGTTTCCTATATTTATAAGAGATGTCGTGAACATAGGAAAAATATCCCCATGGTCTTAGATGTTTCATATTGGGTTTTTTCCTATCCATAACTCATACAGAGTGTTCGTAACTAACTTTGAGGGCACTTGATTAAGTACATAAATGGTTATAAGCAATGCATCACCTAGACATGTGATTGGCATATTTTCTTATGCCATTATGGACGTAACCATTTTTAGTAGCATTCTATTACATCTTTTAGCAATGCCATTTTATTATGGGGTTCATGGAATAGTTAACTATCTTTTTATTCCTTCTTCATCACACAATATATTAAGCTTATAAGTATTCTTATCCTTAATCAGTTCTTAATGCTTTCATTTTTTTGTCTAATTGATTATTCATAGATTCATATACTTTATGAAACAATTTAATACTTTTGACACATGAAAAATTAAATAGATATCACTATACTGAGTATAGTCATCTATAAAAGTGATGAAGTACACAACCTCATATTGTGCTCTTACTTAAGCCACAGATGTCTAAATGAATCAATTGCAATAATCATAATGCTTGATGTAAATCACCTAAGAGGCCTTATTTAGCTATTCGATTTTGATTAATATGACATAGTATAATATGCCACCAAATTGCTTCAATATTGTAATTACTAAATTATGTAAACAAATAATAACTTATATTACCATTTGAATGAACAATATCTAAAAAAATAAAACCATCTAATATGTATCCATGAACATAACAAATATGTCTAAGATATAAATCCATTACACCATTATGGAAATTTACATCAAAACTAAGACTAATTAAAACTAACACATAGATAAGACTTCATCAAAGCTTCGAATTATGCAACACTTAATGTACGATTAGGATTGACACCATACATGTATAATTTATAAGTTCCAATCCGTTGTACAACAACCTTTAAGTTATCTCTACATAAATTCATTATGTTCTATAAGGGATTTTTTAGAATTCCATGAAGGCATCTCTATCCTACGCTACATGGTTGGTTGCTCCTAAATCTACAATCCACAAAGGATGTGATTCAGTTAGAAAAATAGAATAAGAGACATTTCCAATATAGATGTATGTACAATAAGATTGTACTTTTTTATCTCATTATAATCACTAGCAAAATGATGCTTATCGCAACTATTAAAGCACTTAACACTTTAAAACTAGTTATCACATCAAGGATAGTTAACAATTACGTTTCTAAAGGGCTCTAACCTACTCCTATAATGTGACGCCCTAAATCGCTCTTGCATTAAGCTCAAGCACATCTGAGCATTTGGAGTGGTCCTCTTTACTCTCAACCTTTCTCCATCGACTCAAACCTTCTTCTTTTTCTCCTTCTTCTCACACACTTCTCTCTTCTATCTTTACCTTGTGACTTCTGTACCTTCACTTTGTCCACTAGCCTTAGAAAACTCTCTACTTGAATTCTTACCCTTACAAAAAGCTCAATTTGCTTATGTAGCTTCTTTATCAGAGACCCCTACAGATTAACACTACCTCAAGAATTACTTCAAACATAACCTCCAGAAGCTAATATACCTCTTAGCATTAGAAAAACATGGGTTCAAGTAGCAAGAGACCACAAGCCTAATGCTAAACTAAATTTTGTAGTTTTTGATGAAGTCATCTAGAAGGGCATTAGAGCTAAGGTTTATGGCACTAAAAAATTTATTTATGTCATAAGAATGAAGATCATTTAAAGTATCCTCAAACAACTGCACAAAGAAAATGTGGGAAACACCTAACATTTATTGTTAACTACTAAAGCAGCTTTAAACTTAGTTTAAGATGAGTTGTACATGAACCCCACCTCCACATGTCTTTAAGAATGTGAAAATCTAGCAGTCTTTAATCTCTTTAAGGCCTTATTGTATGATTAATCCTTGATGAATGATATGTGTTTAATTGATTATGAATTTATTTCATAACACTTAGTGATTATTGTTATAAGAATGCTTAGGATACTCACTTTAATTGATATTTGATTTTAGGCATAATTTGAAAGCGAAAGTGCTAAAATGAGTTAAAAGCACTATATTTGAGCCATTTTTTGAAGAATCACACTCATTTGTCTTCATGGAACAAGAACAAGTAGATTAAAGAAAGAAGAAGACAACAAAATACAAAAAATTGAAGACCATGAAGGATGAAGAGTGAAGAGAGCTGCTCACAGCCTACATGAGGTTGTATGGGCATAAGACACTCTGTCACGCCCATGCAAGGTGTCTCATAGGTGTGAGACACGTCTCACACCCATGAGACACCACTCACAGCCATGAGAGGGCATGCACGGTCATGATATAATGCCACCTCACCTATTTTTAACCTAGTTTTTAGTATAAAGAAAAAGGTATTGTGACAGCGGAGATATGAAGGTTTTGGTGTTTTCATCTGGGAAAAGGGGGAAACTTTAGAAGAAGATAAGAAGAAGGGGCAAAGCTTATAACCGTGAGAGACCCATAGAGAGCTAACTTCCCGATATCGGTTAGGAGGTGATATTGACACCGACGACCCAATTAAGCATTTCTTCTTTATATTTGTTGTTTATTTCTCTCTTTAGGAATTGATTGTTTTATCCTTTACAGATAGATTTGTGTTTTGTCTATTAATGATCCTAGTCTCGTTAGCATTCGATTGTTTGTGTATGAACCCATAGCTAGAATTTCAATATAATTCGTAATTGTTATATTTGAGATTCATTTGTAGAGGCTAATGGTTTGTAATCATAAAGGATAACATAAACTAGGTTAAATAACCTGAACGTGCGGGATTGTTGCTTAGATTAGTTTGTTTTCCTAATTCGTAATGCAGTTGTCCAATTAAATCTAAAGAGCTTGTTCTCTTAATTAAACAAGACCTAAACTAGGATTAACAGAGCTTGTTATCAATCTATGACCAATAGCTGCTAGCAGAGGTTTGAGAATAATAAATCAATGAAGCATGTTCAACCAGGTTTAGACCGAGAGTAAGGCTATATTTCTTTGGAGGTAAGGTTTTTAATAGAATGGAATGGAATGTAAATGGGCGTAATATTAGAAAATTGTTGTTTGGGAGGGATAGAAGGGTTCATAATATAATATAGTGAAATGTTGTTTAGATGAAGGGTTTACAATGTAATATACTGTAAATTTGTTTATCATTTTACATTCCATCCTAAACCTCCCAAATCATAAGTTTTTCATTTTTACTGTTTAAGATGGAATGTGATGTAATATGAAACCCTCATCTTCCATCCCATTCCATTCCATTCTATTATAAACCCTCCTCTCAAACAATAGAATAATATTACATTATATTCCATTCCATTAATAAACCCCAATCAAACATAGCCTAAACCAAAAAATCGGACTCCTAACGAATTCATCACTAAAGACTTTATTAGTTTAGTTTCATTTTATTTTCTTATTTCAAAACCAAACCAACCCCGAAACCTAAACATAATGAGACATAATGAGAGAAAGCATTTTAGCTCAAGAAGTTGAGTTCTTATCCAATCCAATAACAATTTAGGAAATAGATGATCTAGTGAAATCACTTAATCTCCATAAAGCTCCAAGTGCAGATGGTTGCAACATTTTTTCTTCATCAAAACTTGTCCACTCACTAAGGAAATGGTATATGATGTTATCTTATAATTCTTTAAAAAGAAGGAATTGCTTTATGAGATCAACAGGAACTTTAATACAATGATTCTAAAAAGGAGGTGAGCAAAAATGCTTCAATGATTTTAGATCCATTACATACTACAGTTTAGTCTATAAAATCATTTGCTAGATCCAAGCTAAAAGACTAAAGAAAGTCTTGATCAATCATATTGATACAGCACAAGGAGCTTATATTCAAGGGAGAGTAATAGATGATAATATAATGTTAGTGTAAGAATTTTTAAGGAGCTATTCTAAGGGAAAAGAGGGTAAAAACTATGTACTGAAAGTGGATTTGAAGAAGACATATGAAAATATGGACTTTTCTTTTCTAGTGAACATTTTAAAAGCAATAGATTTTCTTAAAGTGTTTACATAATAGATGTAACTATGCTTCACTACTCAACCTTCAATGTACTTATAAGTGGAGAACCTACGATATCTTTCAAAAGTAGCAAAGGTATTAAGCAAGGGGATCTCCTTTCACCATATATTTTTGTTCTTATTATGGAGGTTTTTAGTAGGCTTCTAAAAAGAGTAGTGGAGAGAATAAAACATTGTTATGCCAATCTATGTTTTGCTAATGATCTGATACTATTGTCTTGAGTTGAAAAGATTTCAATAACTGCTTAAATAATAATAGTTAAAATGGTCATAAAGATGTCTAGGCTTGAAGTTAACCTTGTTAAGAGCTCCTTTTACATTTCCCATAAGGTTAGTCACTAGGAGTAGAAGATCATAACCATCACTACTTTTAGCATACTTCACTTGTCAATCATATATCTTGGCATTCCAATATCAACTTCTAGACTAACTTATGGAGATTTCAAACCTGGTTGACAAAATAGACTAAAATTTTAGGTTAAAGTATGAAAGCTTTATCTTTAGCTGGAAGAGCTCAATTGATATCAGCAGTACTCAATTACATCAATGTGCATTGGACAGGGCACATGGCATTTCCTCAAGATGTGATCAAAATAATTGATAAAACTTTAAAGAAGTTTTTAGGGTGTGGAATTAATGCAAAGGACCATAAAGCTCCTATTAAATGGGTTGAGGTCTACACTTCTAAGAAGCATGGGGACTTAAATATAGTTCATTTAAAAGTCTTAAACTTGGTTATGCTCACTGAGAGGCTATAAAGACCTATAGAGGATAAACAATCCCTTATGTCAAAATAGGTGAATGAATAATACATCAATGTGAGGAGCATCTGGAAGGTTTATTTGTCAGAGAATTCTTTTACTATTATGAAAACGATTTTCAAAATTAAGAACAATATAAGGTCATAGATATTTAAGAAGATTGGTAATGGAATCAATACTTTCTTTTAGTTTGATGTGTGGCTTTCTAATGAACCTTTGGAAATTGTTGAAGAGCTATATCCTACAAAGGACATCATTTATGAAAATCAAAATGTGGCAATGGTCCTTGATTTTAAGGGGGCATTTATTTTAAGAAATTCTAATCCTAAGCTATCCAATAAGATCAACAACATTGTTCTGTGTGAATACAAAGAAGATATCAACTGCTAGCTATCATCCACCAAAGGTAACTTCACCAATTTGTCTTACAAAAATTATTTCAAGAGCATCCCAAAAGTGTTCCTTGGTATAAGATGATGTGGTGTAATTTTATGCTACTTAGAGCATCATTAACATTATAGAGTGTTTGTCAAAAATAGATTGCCCACCATTAATAGGCTAAAAAGTTTTTGTCTATCCCAAACTAGTGTGCGTTATGAAAAAGTGACCAAATGAGCATATCATATCAATTTTTCAGATGTTAGTTTACTAATGCAACTTGGAAGATGATACTACAAAGATTTTCTCTTGTGGATCCCCACATTAAATGGAAACATGTTGTTCTATGGTGCTCTAACATGTCAGCCATCAACAAATCTAGCAAATAGTGTTTCTATATTTCTTTATCTTATATAGTTCATGCTATTTGGGATAAAAGAACTATAAGAATTTTCAACAACATGGTAAGAGGAATGGAGATATGTTCTAAAGACTTGTTCAACACAATCAAGTTGCATATCAACTTATTTATTGATAAAATCCTATTAACCTCCAATATCATCAATATGTGGTGCTAATAGTTATTACTTACGTAGCTAAGTGTTGTACCTTTTATAATGTTTTCTACTTGATTTTAGATATCCCCATCCTAGGATGATGGGTTCGTGTATGGTTTTATAACAATGATGATGTTTGCCTTTCATAACTTAATTCAGTTTCATATTTTCCAAAAAACAAATCACTTATCGCTTTTAATATTCTACTTCTTAAAAGGAATTTTCTTTTTCTATATTGATTCCAGTTTTCCTTCTTGGGGTCCTAAGTATAGCGATCATTTTTTTTATCCCTTTTCCATTTGGGCTCACTATAATGCTTACACTTCCTATTCTTAGCTCCATGTGAGCTAAAACTAATTGCATATACCTCAGAGGATATTTTAGAGGCTTCAAAATTTTCTTCTTTTAGTATAAAATGCCTCATCGAATCTTCCATTGTATGCATCTTCATATGCTCCCAACTATGAGGAAATGAACGGATCACGTTTTGCACTTGCTGCTCTTTTGACAATTCGTGACCAACATTATACAATTCACTTTTAACATCACGACTTGCACTTACACTTGCTAGCAGATAGTGTTTCTATATTGCATTATCTTATCTAGTTCATGCCATTTGGGATAAAAGAAATATGAGAATTTTCAACAACATGGCAAGAGGAATGGAGATCTATTCTAAATAATTGTTCAATTCAATCAAGCTATATATCAACCTCTTTAGTGATAAAATCCTATTAACCTCTAATGTCATCAATATGTGGTGTTAATAGTTATTCTTTGTGTAGCTAAGTGATGTACCTTTTACAATGTTTTCTACTTGATTTTGGATATCCCCTTCCTAGGATGATGGGCTTGTGTATGGTTTTGTAATAACTATAATGTTTGCCTTTTATAACTTAATTCAATTTCATATTTTCAAGATAAAAAAACTTAAAAGTTTTTAATGCTACACTTCTTAAAAGGACTTTTCCTTTTCTATATTGATTTCAATTTGCCTTCTTAGGGTCCTAAGTATAAAGGTATTTCTTTTATCCTTTTTTCATTTCGGCCCACTATGATGCTTATGCTTCCTATTCATAGCATCATATGAGCTAAAACTAATATATAACTCAGAGGATATTTTAGAAGCTTTAAAACGTTCTTCTTCAAGTATAAAGTTTCTCGTAGCATCTTCCATTAGCTTGATGTTTTTATTGTAAGTTAGATAAATCTTCATATGCTCCTAACTATGAGGAAATGAACAAATCAGGAGTTGCACTTGCTGTTCATTTGATAATTTATGACTAACATCATGCAACATTAGGTCTTGCACTTGCACTTTCACTTGCTAGCTGATAGTGTTTCTATATTGCTTTATCTTATCTAAATCAAGTCATTTTGAATAAAAGAAATATGAGAATTTTCGACAATATGGTATGAGGAACGGAGATTTGGTCTAAAGACTTGTTCAATGCAATCAAGTTATATATCAACCTATTTAGTGATAAAATCCTATTAACCTCCAATACCATCAATATGTGGTGCTAATATTTATTCCTTGTGTAGCTGAATGTTGTACCTTTTATTATTTTCTACTTGATTCTGGATGTCCCTATCCTAGCATGATAGACTTATGTATGGTTTTATAACAATGATGATTTTTGCTTTTCATAACTTGATTCAATTTCATATTTTTGAAAACAACACTTAACTTTTGTAATGTTCTATTTCTTAAAAGGAGTTTTTGTTTTCCACATTAATTCCACTTTGCCTTCTTATGGTCCTAATTATAGTGGGTATTTCTTTTATCCATTTTCCATTTGGGCCCACCACGATGCTTACACTTCATATTCATAACTCCATGTAAGCTAAAACTAATTGCATATACTCAAAGGATATTTTAGAGGCTTTAAAACATTCTTCTTCTAGTATAAAATGCCTCGTAGCATCTTCCATTATCTTGATTTTCTCACTGTAAAATGCATATTGATTTGCACTTACTGCTTATTTGTGACCAACATCTTGCAATTTACTTGTAACATCAAGACTTACATTTGAACTTGCTAGCAGATAATGTTTCTATACTGCTTTATCTTATCTAGTTCATGCCATTTGGGATAAAAGAAATATGAACATTTTCAATAACATGGTAAGAGGAATGGAGATCTATTATAAAGAATTATCTAATGCAATCAAGTTTTATATCAACCTATTTAGTGATAAAATCCTACAAACCTCTAATATCGTCAATATGTGGTGCTAATAGATATTCCTTATGTAGCTAAGTGTTGTACCTTTTCCAATGTTTTCTACATGATTATGGATATCCCCATCCTAGGATGATGGGCTTGTGTAAGGTTTTGTAACAATATGACATTTGCCTTTCATAACTTAATTCAATTTCATATTGAAAAAACTTAATGCTTTTAATGTTTTACTTCTTAAAAGGAGTTTTCCTTTTCCAAATTGATTTCACTTTGCCTTATTGAGGTCCTAAGTATAGTGGGTATTTCTTTTATCCTTTTTCATTTAAGACCACCATGATGCTTACGCTTCCTGTTCATAGGTCTATGTGAGCTAAAACTAACTGCGTATACCTTGGAGGATATTTTAGAGGCTTCAAAATGTTCTTCTTCTAGTATAAAAATCCTCATAGCATCTTCCATTGTCTTAATATTCTCATTGTACGTTAGATGTATATTCATGTTCTCCCAAATATGATGAAATGAATGGATCATGAATTGCACTTGCTGGTCATTTGACAATTCATTACCAACATCATGCAATTCAATTATAATATTTGACATGTGCCTCAAATGCTTTTGCATTGTATGATTTGGTCATTTCTTATATCTGTCAAACCTGATAGTGAGTGATCTCAACTTCGTCACTGAAGTGCCTCTAAAATATGCAGCTAAATTGGACCATATGTCTTTAACAATTTCATACTTGCAGAATTCACGTATGATATCATTATCCATACTACTCAACAATGTAATGCAAGCTAATGAGTCCTTTTTCCTTGATATTTCATAAGCATTGTGGTCCCTTTTGTGTTGGAATGCATCTTCCTCAGGAATATCCATGGTTATGTTTAATGGTTTGAGGGCCTCTCACTCCTCTAGTACATATTAGATTTTCATTTGCCAAATCTCATAACTGCTACCATTTAATTTCTCACCCTTGTTAAGTTCAACAACATTATACTTTGATACAATAATCATAATTTAAACACAAATTTTATATAGAAAGAAAAAGTATACATGCACGTTAATATCATGTCACACACATATATGGTAAGATTAATTGGTTTTCAATTATCTATGAAATCAAAAGAGAAGATGTGTTCTCAATCATCATTCATATGACAAATGAATATCGATTATCATACTAAAGAAGAATTATTAAGTAATATTCATATAATTTACTTTATTATACATTGAACAATTTCAAACTTGACATACGTACATAAACATAATTCATAAAAATTATAAATATTCCATTATTAATTAGAAACTCATTTCTAATTATTATGAAACTAATCAAATTAAATTAGAAACTTATTTTTAATTATTATATTAATAATTTTAATTTAATTAAAATTTTATTTTTAATTATATATTATATTTTATTTTTATTTTTAATTAGAAAATCATTTCTAACATTTTATGTATTGTTTATTATAAATTCAATTACAATATTTATTCAAATAATGAACTTACTAATTTAAACTTATTTAGAAACTTAATTCTCATTAAAATTGATTTTTCGATTTTAAATTTATAATGAGGCTTAGAAACTTATTTTTAAATTTTATTAAATTCATCCATATTTTCAATATATATAAATTTTAAAAAATACTTCTAAATAAATAAATCATTTGATCTACAAGCCTTAATTTGTGTTCTTACTCATCAAATCATTTAAGCCCTTACCAAAATTTATTTAAGTCCCAATGTTAACTCATTTAAGTCAAAATTATTTTTAATCCATGTATCTTATATTTTATTATAGTTTAAAAATATTAAAAAGAACTTGGCCTTAATTTGTTATTGTAATTGGCTATATGTTATTCTTATCAATGTTTAGTGTTCCGTACCGTACTGGTCAATATCGACTGGTGAAAAATGGTATAAAACGTAGCTTATAGGTACTGGTCATCAACACCGATCAGTATTAATGTGGTATCGTATATTTTGAAAAAAAATGAGGGACTAATATGCAAATTTGTTTTAAACACACGCCTTAGACCCCTACTTCTACAAAATGCTCTCCTTATAAAAAACACCACTCTCTCTTGTCTCTTCTCTCTGTCTCCATCAACCCCAACCATAGGTCTCTCCCTCTATCGACGGTCACGACAACACCGTTGACTCATGAGCTATCGTCTCTTCCGCAATGTCAAGTGTGTTGTTGCCTCATACCTACTGCCCAACTACTTCCACCTTTAGTCCTCTACTCCTCCAGTCACTGGCCACCACTCCTCCGCACCTCTAGGTCTCTAGTACTGTCCCGTACCTCCAGCTATAGTTCAGATCAGGATCTGAAATTTTAAAGATTCAGATTCAAGCTCGACCTGACCTAACCTACCCACTAGCTGACTGACACCAATCCATAGACTTATCTGAGTGAAGGTTGCAAAAAATTTTGTGGAATTGTGAAGTTGTGAATTTGACAATTTGTGGAATTGTGAAGTTGTGAATTTGTGGAATTGTGAAGTTGATTATGGAATTTTAGAATTGTGGAATTGTATTGATCACTTGATCAATTGATTGTTAATCTGAATATTGAATTGTGTATTTGTGGCTTTGTGTTGTGTAGTAATTTTATATGTTGAATTGTGTTGGATTAAATTGAATTATGCATGTTAATTGTGGAGCTAATTTAAGTAAAAATAAAAAATATTGATTAAATTGGAGAACAAAAGATTGTATTATTAAAGTTGAGAATTAGAATTTTAGTAACAATGTTGATTAAAATTAGTTAAAAAACAAAAATATTGATAAGCATTACAAATTGAATTGTATAAGCAAACAAAATAGATTAATTTACAGTTGAATTATATGATTACATAAAATAAGTTGTAAACTTACAGTTGTAAGTTATGGTTAAAATTGAATAGGTTATAGTTGTGAATATATGTCTTCAGTTTATGGTTGAATGATGTAATTATGTATATTGAATACTTGAATTGTTAGTTTTTGACTTATTGGTGAATTGTGTTGGATGAAATTGAATTGTGTAGTGTGTGTTTACTCTTCATTATGAAGTTAACTTGAGTAAGAATCTAAGAATGTTGATTAAAATTGGTAAATGAAAGATTATTAATTAAAGTTGGGTATTAGGTTTTTAGAAACAGTGTTAATTAAAATTAGATAAGAAAAAAAATTATAAGCATTACATAATGAATTGTATAAGTAAAAAAAATATTAGTTATAGTTGATTAGTTGAATTATATGATTACATAAAGTAAGTTGTAAACTTATAGTTATGAGTGTATGTCTTTAGTTTATAGTTGAATCATGTAATCATACAAAATAAGTTATATTATATAAAATGTATATGTGTATTGTATAATTGTGTTAGTTTGGACTTTTGAGTTAAACAATACATATTTTATGATAGTAGTTGATAATGAAATTATGTGTTTTTTATTTTGATATATGTCTTCATTTATTTTTACAGATAAATGGAAGGAAGCTCAAGTACTCCTGAAAATTCAACTATTTCAGGAAGATACAATGATCCAGCTTGGCCTCATGCTGCATTGGTCCCTAATATGAAGAACCATATCATTTGCTTGTTTTGTAACAAACATTTGAAAGGTGGAGAAATCACCAGATCAAAGAAACATTTAGCTGGGGTTAAAAGAGATGTCGAACCTTGTAAAAAAGGGAGTCTTGATGTAAAATGGCAAATGAAGACTTTGCTTGAAGAGTATCAGCATGAGAAAGATATAAGAGAGAGATTGAATTATTAAATTGGTTGTGGAAATTCGTTTGTTGGTGTTCAGGATGATGGTGGAAATGTTGAAGGTGGTTGTGTTTCTATCCAAAAAGAAGTGATTGTTTCATCTGAACCTGATGTTAGGAAAAGAAGAAGGCAGGTGTTGAATTTTTTTGCACCACACAACTCCTAGAGCTCGGCTTTTAATTCATAGTGTCTTACAATCAAGAGAAGCGACTTATAATGTGGATGTGGCAATGGCGAGATGACGACATGATTCAAGTATAACATTTAATGCTTTCAGTCTTATTATTATTAGCCTATGGTATATGCTATAGCCTCTTACGATCCAGGATACAAAGTCTTTCTATTGATGACTAAATAGGTAAAATTTTAAGTAGTTTTGTTTATAAAATTAAAAGTTATTTGTATGAAAGAAGAATGACTTGGGCTACTTATAAGTATTCAATCATGTGTGATGGTTAGACAAATATGAGGCATTAGCCTATTATTAATTTTTTGGTTTATTTTGCAAAAGGCTTAATATTTTTGAAGTGTATTGATGCATCTGACCTTATTAGGAATGTTGATACTTTATTTGAAATATTCAATGAAGTTGTAAATGAAGTAAGGCCAGAAAATATTGTTCAGTTCCATTATTGACATAGATTCTGCTTATAAAGCAGCTGGAAGAAGATTACAAAGTAAGTATAATTCTTTTTTTGGGCTCCTTATGTTGCACATTGCATTAACTTAATGCTGAAAAATATAGGGGATGCTAGGGATTTTCTTATTATTGATGAGACTGTGCAGAAAGCAAAAAAATTTGACTAAGTTCATCTACAATCATGTATGGGTCTTGAATTTAATGAGAAAGGATTTCACCAATGGTAAGAATTTGTGATGTTCTACTATTACAAGATTTGCAACAAATTTTTTATCACTTCAGTGTTTTATTATGATGAAGAAAGAGTTGAAACAAATGCTTACAAGTGATAAGTGAATTACATCTCAGTATGTTAAGTCTAATGTTGGATCGGAGGTTTCCAAAATTATACTTGAAGAAACTAAATTTTGGTCCAAATGTCAAAATTTCATCCAAGTTTGTGAGTTTTTAGTGAGGGTATTTCATATAGCTGATAATGATGGAAAGGTAACAATGAGTTATTTTTATGATATCATAGGGAGGGCGAAGGAAGCAATCAAGACCAATATGAAAAAATGTCTTCTTTGTACACACCTTATATTACAATCATCAATGAGAGATGAGAAAGACAACTTTATTCTCTGTTGTTTGCAATTAAGGCATTTTAAAATCATATTCTCTATTTTAGATCAGGTTTTATAAAGAAACTTGAAGTTAATAGGATAATGTTATTAACTATTACAACAGTTATTGCCCATGAGATGAAACAAAATCTCCTAAGCTCACAAATTGAGATTTATAAGGAGGCTTTTGGAGATTATGGGATGCCGATTGCTATTCGTCAAAGAATAAAACTTAATCCAAGTATATATTTTTCACTTTTATTACTTAGTTGAAAATTAATCATTACTTATTTTGTTTATGATGCTACTTTTGTTGTCTTATAGCTTGTAGTTTCTTGGTGTGATTAATTCAGAAGTGATGTTCTAGAATTGCAAAGATTTGCTATTCAAATTCTAAGTCAATGTATGAGTATAGCAGGCTTTGAATTCATCCATTCTTAGAAAAGGAATAGATTGAAGCACAAAAGATTGATTGACTTGGTCTTTGTTTGATACAATTTAAATCTTTAGGAAAGGTATGTTATTATTATTATTAAGTTAGATATATTTTTTAATAATTTAATTTTATTGCTTACTAGGACTCTTAGTAGAACAAGTAGTTCAGTAAATTCAATTTGCATTGATAATATCAATCTTTTTCGGATTGAGTTTGTAAGGAATCGAGTTTAATATATAAAACTGACTTGGAAGATATTTAGCATTAACATGTCATTTAGTGCAATAAATTTGAATGATGGTGAAGATGAAACTTCTCTTAATGTTGAGAATTTTGTACCTAATGAGAATTGAGGTTAATGCAGCTATAGTAGGTATCCTGTATCCGATTGAATGAAATTTCAAGTTTTTGTTTCTCCTCTCTTTTTAATTTTACTTATATTTGATGTTTATGTTAAATTTTATATATGCAATGTAATTGTAAATATTTTTTTTTCAAGTTTCACTTTTCGTTAGTTTTTCGGGATAAACTCTTATTATAAATTGTAATTGTTAGAGAATAATAGATATTTATTATTCTTTCTATTTGATATTTTTAACGTAATTTTTATTTATTATATGATAAAATTACAATTTTTTAAATACTTTATATTGTTATTAATTTTATATTTATATAATAATTAAATTATATTTTTTATATTAATTGTGGTTATTATTTATTCGTCATAATAAATACAAATTGCCGTGAAACAGTAACCTTTGACCTTTCTAATGAAAAGGAAGATGCTGGGAATCAGTAGTCATTGCCGTGAAACAGTAACCTTTGACCTTTCTAATGAAAAGGAAGATGCTGGGAATCAGTAGTCATCTGTTTTCAGCCACCTGTTGCGAGCATCGGTGGCGTGTGGTAGGATTTTGTGCTCCAGTCATTATCATCAATCAACGAACCTGACCTTGTGACCATCATCAAACAGTTTATTCAGGCGGCTACTTGGCTATTATAAGTGGTTCAGCCGGATTCTGACGAGGCTGTACGTTGCCGTTTGGATCCATGGAAACAGCTATTGGATTCGAGGATTCTGGCTTAAGGATTCCTGCAAAACAAAGAAGGCACGTCGGGGGTTGTTTCCCGATAAGCCTC
>JANQAP020000162.1:2866282-2881712 GCA_026874005.2 Erythroxylum coriaceum
TAAAATATATTTAAACCTTTTTGATAAAATATCCATTACAAATTTAAAATATTTATAATTTAATTAATAATTTTTACAAATAACAAGTTAAAAATGTTTATAATTTAATTAGAAAATTTTATTTTTCTGAATTTAATTTCAAATTTTTAAAATTTTCGTATTTATTTGTACATTAAAATTATATAATAATATAACCGATTAAATTAACATGACATTATTACTGCGCGTTTGTGCAGTTTTAATCTGCTAGTATATATATACTCACGAGTAGCTAGAGACTTTTTAAAACGAGTCGTTAAGGGACACACAAGGTTTTAGATGGTGAAAGAAAGCAGTGACATGTAACTCCTCAGCATTCAACAAATTCCTTAAAGTTCCCATAGGCAGGAACCATGTTGGCTATGAGAAAAAGTATACCTTTAGCTATTGGTGGGAACATATCTGCTAATTTGGCTAGTAGGGGGTTGAATGGCACAGGTAGATCATGGTTCATGGAGGTATACTTGACTGCTATTGAGACAATCCCATACTTTGATGCTTGGTTTGTCTAAAACCTAGAATTAAAGTCCTAAGGTATCAATTCTTTTTTTTTTTTTTTCTTACAACCTAAGGTATCAATTCTGTCATCATTTCCTTGCCCAGGAAGCGCAGTTATAAATCCATTTAATCTTGATAGATCTCCATTTCATGTGAAAAATCACAACAGCATCATTTTAGTCCTCAGGTTTGAACTTCACTTGTTCTCCTTTGGCTCCAGAATTTGCAGATTCCTCAATTGCAACCTTAGATGCTATTCTCGTCGGTACCTGGTCCACAAACAGGGATACTAGATAAGTTATAGAATTGCTTACTATCCTCTTCAACAATCCATATAATGGAAGATGTCTACACTGCTGGTTAGCTGGAGCAGGAGCTTCTAACAAGTGCCAAAGCCTCGTCATCCATCTCAGTATTATCCTTCTCCATCATTTTGACGGTGTCCAGAGCAGTTATCCCAGCCCGGACGTGCATTCTAAGAATTACTTTATACAGTGGTAAAGTTGCAATACCATTATGATGAAGAACCTTAATATAGCAATTGGCATCCTCAAGTTTCTGATGCTTCTCAAGGTTCTCTGCGATGGCCAGTAACATACCATGTGATGGTCTCCAATTACAATGTTGGAACCTTGCAAACGCATTTCTCATTGAACTGATGACTTTATCCATCCGCTGGGTTTTAACCCAACCCTCCATGAGAATCTCCCATGTCTTATAATTTGGGCACCCACCTTTTTCCAATGTGGACAGGTGAAATAACTCAGCTTTTTCTATCATCCCATTCCTCATGTATGCGCCTAGAAGAACATTAGAGACTCTAATATCATACTTCCTACAGTTGGACTCCCATTCCATGAACACCCTCTCGGCCTCTACAAGGCCATCTGCCTTTATCAAGCACGTCAACAACCTTAAATAATTAGCGCAAGTCATTTTCCTACTAACTCCTTTACAAGCATCCCAAAGCCTTAGAACTCCCTCTTTGTTCTTCAACGAGGAATATTGTGTCATGATGAAGAAATAGCCAAGGTGATTACAGGTAGAAAGCTTTTTCTCTGCACATCTAAGTGCTGAAAAGGCTTTCTCAAAAGCGCCTGCCCTTATATACACATTGGCCAAAGTAGATAGCGTACTCCATCCCACTTGAACATTTTCATCATCCATCATTTCTCGGTAAACCACCTCTGCTTCAGCAATCCCAGATAGCTCCTCACAAGCTCTCAACCAAAGATTATAAGAAAGAACGTTTCTTGGTATATGATTCTGCTTCATTTGCAGAATAGCAGCAGGCACTTTCTTGTACCCAGATGTAGCCATATAAAGCTTCATCATCTCGTTAAACAAATGAGGGCTCACAATCAGCCCCAACTCATTCAGATTCCTCATGAAGTCTTCAGCTTTCCCAGTGTCTCTTTCTTTCACATAACCACGAAGCAGAGGGAAAGCAGCAGCCTTCCGCGAAGCAGAATCAGGTAAACCCCTGAAATACTCTTCAGCCTCTCTTAAATTGCACGTCTTGACCATCAATTCCACTCTCATGGCATGATCCACCGGTGAACAGCAGAAACTTCTATGACCGTCCATCCATTTCAAGACCTCAAGAGCGCCGTTGAAGCGACTGGACTTGAGGAGCTGTTTAGTGATGTTCCTGAGCTCGTAGATTGTGAGCTTGCAGCCAGTAGCCACCCATCTCTGGATTAACATAGATGGGTTTATCTCATGTTTTATTCTCAATATTTCACTCTCAAGGCTCAACCCTTTCTTGTTCACAGCCACTGTGCATATCAATCTCCGTGCAATTCCGGCTTCCACGGAGCTGGGTACGAAATTAAGTAACAATGTTAGTATTCAAACAAAAGATTAACCAAGGAAAATAATTAGGAAGGCTCACCGTAGGACGCCGTGTACTAGCGATCGTATCGCCATGACAGAGCAACGGCCAACGTCTCGCTTCCGTGGACGCCCTAATTCTTAATGAAAAAGAGCGCGATATGGAAAAGATATTAACCTCCAGGCTAAACGACGCCGTAATAGCGCCGTAAACGTTTAATTAATTAATTTAAGTAATTATTGGTGGTAGAAAATTCTTTTCTTGCCAAGCACGAGTGACTGGCGAGGTCTTCCTTTCACTTTCTTTTCTCTTCTGTTCCCGATTGCCAAGAACCGTAACTCTTCATAGCTTTTTAATTCAGACTCTAAAATGAGGAGATATGGTTGGGTAGCGGAAAAAGTAAGTCAACAACAAGCAGTATGCTTCGATTCAATTGGTGTTATGCTGTTTTGACTTCTTCCTGTTCTCTACAGTGCCGGCGGCATTTGCTGGTGGAATCAGTTGTCGATCGAGGAGCTTCGGTTAGGGAATTTGCTACATGGCGGCAAGATGTTTTGCGTGACCGATGTGAGCTATATGCATGCTGCAAATTTTATCTGACGTTAAATAAGCTTGCACTCTCGCATTATCTTATCACATGATGTTGTTTTCCTCTTTTATTTGGTAAGTTCCGAACAGTTGCAGTTTTGCGAGCGGTAAGTGGAGTGATTGTGGAAGAATTCAAATGTGGCTGATGAAAGATAGAAAAATTCATGCCTCAGGTATTGCAAAGGTTGAATACTTGATTTTTATTTCCGTCTCTTTTCCTGTGACTCTGAATTAAAAAATTTTCTTCAAAATTTTGCCACAGGAACTTGTGAGGCAAAACAACCAACCTATTATGAAATTCTTGGAGTTCCTGAAAATGCCAGTCGAGATGAGATTAAAAAGGCGTTTCGTTCAGTGAGCGTTACTTTTCCGACATTGCTAGATTGGATATTTTCATTCTTTCCGTATGTCTGTTATCTTGGGAGGTATGAGAATGAGGGCATAATGGGAGTGAGAGATGAGATGGACAAGTCCATAAGTGCCAAAGTAGAGTTTGTGATTAAATCTGCTTTCTAAAAATTATGACCCATCTTAATGTAAAGATCATGTAATTAAGAAAAGGAAATAAATGTCTGGAAGAAAAAGGCAGTAAGCGGTACTTATTGCCTTTTGCATGTTCAGTAACTGGGAGATTGATAGTGGCGTCACACTAAGTGTACATTTTTTATCTATCAAATCCTTTGGAGAATCTTTCTGTTATACTCTTTTGCAGATAGTTTATACATTTGTGCAGCATTCTTATGTTTAGTGTTTTGGATCATTATATGCAGCTTGCAAAGAAGTACCATCCAGATGCAAATAAGAATAATCCCTCTGCAAAGAGGAAATTTCAAGAGATTAGAGAAGCCTATGATGTCCGTACTACTCACATATTGAATTCACATTTTATTGGTTTTCTTATGCTCTTCATTCCGTTTTACTGCTCCATTAAGACTCCAAATTATAGATTTTCTGCTACTTCAGAATGCAAATTGTGTGTGTGTGTGTGTGTCTGTGTGTGTGTGTGTGTAGAAAACTAAAATCTGGATTAGTTGTTCATATCATTTATCTCAACGATATTCATTACTTTTATGGTAATGTCAGACACTGCAAGATTCTGAGAAGAGGGCACAATATGACAGTGTAAGAATCACCATTTCTATGACTTCATCAATCATTCCATATTTTTGGTTTAGTAATTTGTAGGAACTTGCTCCGTTTTCCCTATTGTTGGGTTTTAAACTAACTGAATTCTTGGTACTCATACTAATGAAGAAGCGGTCTGGAGGTTCAACGAATGTAGAATATGGAGCTGATACTGCAGAGGAGTTTGGATATGGTGCTGATAGAGCATCAGAGTTTAGATATGGTGCTGGTAATGCAGGGGGTTTTAGATATTCTTACAACAGTAATTTCTCTGATTCATTCCAAAAGATATTCTCCCAGGTACTTCTTGATACAGCTCTTGTGTGCTTCATGTTGATGAGATAAGCTTCTATGGCATGGCAGTTTTCTTAAATTTCAGTTCATTTGGTTTCTTACAGATATTTGAAGATGAAATAAATCAGTTTGCATCTGATATTCAGGTCAACCTTTTCCCTTTAATTTTTCCTTGTTTCATACTCATTGCATCCAAACTTAAAAGCTTGTTTATATTATTTTGAAATCTTTATAGGTGGAGGTGTCGCTGTCTTTTTCTGAAGCTGTAAGGGGTTGCACCAAAAACATATCTTTTGATGCATATGTACCATGTGATTCTTGTGGTGAGTAAAATTATTACTTTCTGGGCACATAAACCTTTATGAAATCCTTAAATTCCTCTAATATGTTTGTGCATTTTTTTAGTCCTGAGGGTTCAAATGAGAGATGATTTGTTTTTGTAGTTCACTTATCATCCATTCTGCAGATGGCCGTGGCTATCCAATTGATGCAAAAGCAAGAGTTTGTCCTACATGTAGAGGTATGGGAAAAGTAAGTATTGTGAAGGTGTATGGCCATATTAATGGTGGGGTGAATCACCATTAAAGAATTATCTTGTGCTCGGTTCCTCTTTATCTGGGACTCCGCAATTTTACTCCACAATTTTATGTTTGTTCCTTTTCTGATATTTCAAGTTTTGAGCTAGGTTACAATTCCTCCATTTACGGCAACATGCAGCACCTGTAAAGGATCAGGCCACGTTATCAAGGTCCGACACACAATGAAAGTTTTATTTGGTTTTTATTTATTCTCATAAACTGTTTGTGATGAGTCACTGTTGGGGATAGGAACATTGCATGTTGTGCAAGGGATCAGGTGTGGTTGAAGGCATCAAAGAAATCAAAGTTACAATACCAGCAGGTTGGTTGTAATTGCTCTTTTTCTGATGGAACCTTGTTAAATGTGTATACCAAAAATTCCCTTGTTGATAAGTTACCTATCGTAGAAGAGAAGTAGTTGGATATGAAGCCAAAGAATGATGGTGAGAACTATTTTTGTTAATATCATTTTGACTAAGCAATTCTTTTCCTTCAATGACTTATGATGAGGACCTTTTTTGTACGTGCTAACTATCTAGAATTGAAAGATTTGTGTCAGAGGTTTCGGATAATGATGCTACAAGTTTGGCTTTTCAAGTACTTGGCTTTCTGCATATCTGTTCTTTTTTCTAACTTAACTGCCCTTTCGAAAAATAGAAAGATGTGACAGATTATCTACAATGGCGCAAGGCCAAACTGAGGTCATAAATAGAATGGAGTAACAAAAAAGCTTCTTTATTTAGGACGCTTTTACATTCATATGCCACTAGCAGTATGATGTCGATGTTATGCATGACCTTTTTATTAGAAGTTCTTGTAAGTAATCTATGACATCTAATAGATACTTTGCTTTTTTCTGGATGAATTAGCTGTGGATTCTGGAGATACTATACGTGTACCAGAAGCCGGCAATGCTGGGGGACTACGAAATCGACCTGGCAATTTGTTTATTAACATAAAGGTGCAATTTCACTTCTTGGAAACTTTTCCCTGCTCTTGTTTATTATAATTTAGTATGAGTTTCTTATGAATGAATTTGATTGGAGATCACTCATCAATGTAATCTAACTTTCTTGAGACTCAAGTATCAAATAGAGAGCTGTTGGATATCCTCTTCTGCATCTAAAGCCTATTGTTTTTATATCCCATCTCAATAAATGAATCTGATATAGAGTGTTTGTTTCCATTGATGCACATGTATTTTAAAGCTGCCTAATGTACCAGAAGAAGATTTTAGTCCCTAAGGAACGAGGTTTGGATTTGTCCTATACAATTGTTTAGGAGCTTATATTACATTTGCAACATGATGTATGATACTCCTCACTGTTCTTTTGTTGCTATGATATCAAACCTAATAACTCAAACATTTTAATCTAACTTGCTTGTCTGTTCTTATGCTATTTGGAGATTTTTGCTTCTTAAGAAAGGCCATATGTGCCCCAGATCCTAATTCCATGTACCATTATTAGATAAATAAAATCCTGATGCCTGTCTTATTGAAGTCTCATCTTCAATGACTGTTGGTATTAGTTGTTGCTCTAAGAGTTTTACTATCATCTACTCTTTGAACTAACTTTAATGTGTTACGTTTAATGTAGGTTGCTGACGATCCCGTCTTTACTAGAGATGGTGCAGATGTTTATATAGACACTAATATTAGCTTTACACAAGTGAGAACTGAACTCCTTAAAAATTTTAACTGAATCTTTTGTCATGAATGTTATGTTTGCTAGTTTCAAGCTTTGGCTGTTTGTACTCAGTGATATAGGATGAACAAAAGAATGCAGCTATTTGGTTAGGCACTTATAAAATGAAAATAGTTATGCTAGAAGTTTGAGTTCAGGGCTGGAAATTAAACAATAAAATAAGGAATTGAAATAAAGGATAGCCGGATAGATCTAGAAATCACTTAGATAATTCACACCTAAAAATTTAGTCTTATCTTCTTCCTAAATGTTGATAACATAAACATATATATAGAAAATGGCTTGAAATCCAAATATTGATGAAATAGGAATTCCATCTAAACTTCTAAAATAAAAAAAGAATATTATTCAATAAGGATCTTATTATTCCTTAAAAAATTATAACTTAAACTATTAAGGACAAATTAAGACCAAAATTATTCTCTTGTCTAATAAAGAAAATTAAAATAATCTTTTATTTTGCATCAACTCATAATAGAAAGTGTTTTATTATTATATCTATCATGTCTTTGTGATGTTAAGGTGGAGGATCTTATTAAGAATTAAACCTTAAACTAATACCAACAAATTAAAATTAAAATAATTCTCTTTTTGTTAAAGAAAATTAAAATGACATTTTAGTCTGCATCAACTCATAATAGAAAGTTACTAATATTATGTCTTTGTGATGTTAAGTTGGACATGTTCTCTTTCCCGATTGATTAGAGTTGTGCTTGGTAATGGGATGTCCAATAGGGACAAGCTTGTCAAAATTGATTCTTGACTTAAATGTTTGTCAAATTTGAAACCAAATTAGGGATGCCGGCCCGTCAATTTTTTAAAAATAGTTGGACCTCAAGCTGGCCTGGGCCTAGATCGGCCTATCGAAAACACTTGAATTTAGGCCTATAGGCTGTCCATTGCCATCCCTAAACCAAATTATTGCTTCTTGATCAAATGTTAAGAAAACCCGTCTAAAGTAATTGGAGTTTCTCGGTGTATTAGTGATTCTTTATCTTGATGGATTATTCTTGTTCATTGTGATTGTCAAATTAGTGATTTCAAAATCTGAGATGGAAATCATACCAGTATTATCTTAGGCCCTTCTACAGTAAAAAATGACAACAATATTCTATTAGAAGTTTCATTGATATGCAGGGTCTGAAAAGGTCTGGAAATATGTAGCCTTATCTCTAACTATAGAAAGAGTGTTTTTGATAGACTCGTATAAAAAATTAAATATAAAATAAAAATTAATAAAAGATACATATTAAAATAATAAAGCAATAATAATAAAAATAAAAATAGACATAGACATAAAAGATAATAATAATAATAAATAAATATGTACAAATATAAATATAAATAAGTAATACAATAAATACAGAACAAGATAAAGAATAAAAAATTAAAGAAATACTCAAAAAAAGAAAGACAAGTAAATAAATAAAACAAACAAACCATTATAAGAAAATGTTTGAGCTAAAAGAAGAAAGTGTGAAATATTAAATGTTTAGGTTAAATACAAAATATAAGATTCGAATAAAAATGTTTAAAAGATTTATGAGAAAGAGGACTTCTCTATTGAGATCCTTTACCCGTATCCTAATATGCTAAAGTTTTCTATTAAGGGTCACGTTTTTGGTAAGTTTTAGCAGAGCTATATCATTCTTGATCACCTTTCCCTACTTTTTCTTAGGCTTTCTTTTTAATTCTCTCACAGTCTTGAAGTATAATCTTCTCGCATCTTCTCACTAAAGCATCATGACGTCTTGTCTTTACATTTTCAAATCACTTAAGTCTTGTCTCTCTTAATTTTTTGTTTATCTCTTACCATTACATTTTTAACTTTATCTCTTTTAGTGCTATTGCACATCCAATGGAGCATCTTCATCTTCGCTACCATTAACTTATGACTATGTACTTGTTTAATAGGCCAATACTCTGTCCATAGAACTACACGATAAAATTTGCCTTTGAGCTTGAGTGATATCTTTTTGTTACATAAAACTCCTGATGCACTTCTCTATTTAAGTCATCCTGATCTAATACGGTGAATAATGCTTTCATCGATCTTTCTATTGCTTTGAATGATAGATCTTAAATATTTAAAACACTCTTTCTTTGATATAATTTTTGAACCAATTTTTATCTCCACATCCGAAGTCACTCTATGACCTGAAAAGTTATAGTCTAAGTACTCAGTCTTAGTTCTACTTAATTTAAAACCCTTCGTCTCTAATATATCCCTGTAAAAGCTAAGTAAGACCCTCTTTGTTTAGGTTTTTCTACACTTCTGTAGGTATCTCACCAGACCCTATTATCCTTTTACTCTTCATCTCCTTTAAAGCCCTTTTAATTTTTTCTCTTGTGATCTGCCAACAACAAATAAAGTTAAGATATCTTTTGGACGTGCTATGATAACTTAAAGAGATATTGTCCTTTACGCCTTCATTAAAAAGGTTATAGAAGTATGTTAATGTCATTTGCAACTACAAGTATTTGCTCTGCTTCATCTTTTATATAACATACTTAATCTAAGTCTCTCACTTTCTGTTCCTTAACTTTCGCCAACTTAAATATATCATTTTCATCATTTTTAGTTTCCAATCATTAGTATAATTTCTCGTAAGCTTTTCTTTTAGCTTTTAAGACCATCTTTTTCATCTTTCTTTATCAGTTTGTAACTTTCTCTATTAGTTATCCTCTCTATCTTTATGATGCTATCCAATAGAGTTTTATAGACAACTTTTTTTATCTTAACCTTTTTTTGTACATCTTCATTCTACCACAAAGACTCCATCTCATTACTCCCAGACACATTAGAAACACCTAAGATCTTTTTAGTTGCTTTCCTTAAAAGAGATGCTACTCTTTTTCACATCTGGTTAGCATCTTCTTCTCATTCTTCTTCATATATTACTCTATCTTTAAGTTGTTCCACCATTTCTCCTTTTATGTTCTACCATCTGACTCTGAGACACCTCCTATGATTTCTCTTCCTCCTCCAACCCTTAATTATAAGATCCATAACTAACAATTTATGCTGAGTTGACAAGCAAGCATTAGATATCACCTTGCAATCTTTGCAACTAGGTCGATCGTTCCACCATACAAGGAAGTAGTCAATTTGAGTTTTGTGGTTCTGCTCTTAAACGTCACCAAGTGATCTTTGTTTTTCTTGAAAAAGTTTGAACTCATTAATCTCTTTCACTTTAACCTTCGTCCACTTTGTCTCTTGGATGCACGCTATATAAATTTTATATTTGTCCAAAATTTTCACTAATTCCATTGATTTCCCTGGAAGGGTCCTGATGTTCTAAGAACCTATTCGTATTCTGTTAAAATCTTCTTCACGTAGACCCAAAACTCACTAAAAGACTAATCCTTGCTTTATTATTTAGACTACCCTAATGCCAAACACAAGTTATAAAAGACAAACCCAACAAATCCCTAAATGACTCTAAGATTGCTCGAGAAAAGAAACAATGAATGATATTAAATTTTAAAATGGGCAATGCAATAAATGGATATGAAAATCACAAGTATAAACGACAGCAAGCAAATCAAAATTTAGATGGTTCAAAATTTGAAACAATAATAGCCGCCTCACACCTTACTTTGCAATTGACTAATGGCTAATGACAGAGACTAATTTGTATGAATAAATAAAAACTAGGTTTCTGCAAAATACTAAAACATAGGACTAGATATATAGATATATAGATAGATAGATAGACTGAAAACTATAAACAAAAAAGAACTCAAAACTTTTAATGGTTCAATGAAGACTGCAAACTGACTCTCAACAACTACAGAGCAACGAATCAATCATGAGCAAACACAATTTGAAACCAATCATAATTGCATCCAATAGAAAGAAAAATGTATGAGATACTAATTAACCAGAGAAGGGAAACAACAAAACCGATCTAATTTAAAATGCTACACACCAACGCTGTAAATTCTCGTTGTAGTTAGCATCATTCACCAGAAATTCTTCCTTTGTGGGGCTCACTTTGTATCTGCAAAAGGAGAAAGCAAAGCGTAAGGTTTTGTAAATATGAACAAATTTTGTAAAATGTCAATGTTTCACTTCTTTATGTCATAGGCAATAACCCTGCCTTATGTAGATTTTCAACTGCAAAGTCCATATATTACAGAACAAATAATTCGCAACTACCATTTAAATAATAGATAAGATCCTGTATACTAACTTGCATTACAAATTAAGGCTTAAATTTTTCTTCCACAGGCAATTCTTGGTGGTAAGGTAGATGTGCCAACTTTGTCCGGGACGACTCAAGTAAAAGTAATGTTTTATCTGTAATGATTTTTAGTTTGTCCATGTTGTTTCACTTGTTAAAAGCTTGAAACAACAAAATTATTGTTATGGAAAATGCAGATACCGAAAGGGGTTCAGCCAGGACAAGTTGTGGTTTTAAGAGGAAAAGGTTGATTGGATCATATGCTAGGTCCTGTTGTGATTTACCTTTGGTAACTTCTCTTTAAAACATTCTTGCATTTTACGTTCTCACAGGACTGTCAAAGCATGGTTTTCTTGTTCATGGTGATCAATATGTGCGATTTCGTGTAAATTTCCCCATGTAAGCTGATTCTCTTCTTCACTGATTTTCTATTTCAATTTTGCTATTAGTCTGGTCCTCCTTGATTTGGTTTCGAATGTGAGCACGAGAGAACTATAATGTTATTATTTGTTATAAAAGGCGTTGTCTCCATGGATTTCATGTCTTACATGTTGGCTATACTCTGTTTGCTTCTTCTTAGTTTGATGAGAGTGGTTCCAGAAATTCTGTATGTGCCATTTGATCTAATCTAAAAGTAAGAAATTTTGGCAAAGAAGGAAAGCTGATAGGTTTTGGTCTTTTAACCATATGAACCCCTATTCCATACTTTCTTGTTTACTTGTTTGATATTATGAGATGGGACGATGCAAATTGCTAAAAGGACAAAAAATCCTTTATGATTGTTAAATCATCCATCTTGAACGTCCAAATTGGTGCTGAGTGAATAACTTCTATGTTAAATCTCAGTGTTCTATTGGTTGTAACCTGAGTTTTTTACCTGAGATTTTTAGCATTTTCTCGTTCATGATAGTTTCATACTTTTTAGCTTTTGCGGAATTTAGAGACTGACTGGAACATTTTCTGGTAGATGTTACCTAAGGTATATTTGTGTTTTAAGTGCCATAAAAAGAACTATGCCAAATGTTTGTATGCAATAGTTGTGGAAACTATGGATGCAGCTTGTGTATCAAAGGAACTTGAAAAAATATCCTTTTGTGCTGTATTCTGGTTTTAGTGCCATAAATGAACGCCAGCGTGCTATATTAGAAGAACTTGCTAAGGAGGAGATACAAAATGAAAGTGCCACCTCCTCTGAAGGAAATTGGTAAGTTTTTATTGTTCAAGATCTGTCTGTTACCTTACTCATTTTTCCCTGCGACTTTTGTTCTGTAGAGGATTATACAAATCCAGTTAGGGTTCCATCTTCTCTCTAGCTACAATTTATGGTTTGTACGAGATTTTTAGGCTACTTCCTCTGCTTCTGCTTCTTAAATCCAGTGTAGGCTTTTATTATTGCTTAATTTAACATGAGCAGCCTTATATCAGATCTGATTCTCATTTAACTTTGGCACTCTGGTGGCAAGAGTAATGCTGCTAGAATCATGTACATCTTAAAGAGTTTTAAGGAAATCAATAACCATGTTTGCATCAGAGTATGGACCATAACCTAGAAAGTCAATCGAACAATTATTTCATTCATTGGAAGCCTTAAACCAGATTGGGCTGGATAATGTGAATGATTCTTAAGCGCTTGGATTTTTTGGTTGTAGTGTCCAGGCCTGTCACAACCACTCTTCCTTCTGAAAGCTTTTTTGTTGATAATCATGTATTGGAAACTTTTGTTGAAAGTTGGCGTGTTAACTTTTTATAGGTCTTGTAGACAGTTCTGTGTCTGCATTGGTTTGATTTTGAAGGCCTGCCAATATTTGCCATTGGGTTGGCGTTTATATGTCCATTTCTATTGCATGTGTTGAGAATTTCATTAGAACTTTATTCAGACTGTGATGAAATATTCATGGAATGATAACAGGCTTTATGAGCAGCTGTCTACTGGTTGAACTTACAGGTGGCAGCACATTTTTGAACAAATTTTGACTCCTCGACTTATGCTCAAATGTTCCTTAATCATGCTAATACTGCTGTTCATGCACAAAATCCTGAACTGAAGAATGATTGATGACGACTTTTATGAAGAAGTGTGAAACATATACTTTTCAAAATTCAATACACAGCCTCTGCAGGTTCGGTAAATAAAAGGTATGAATCTCTTGACACTGAATCGGGAGAGTTTCATACCCTCTATCTAGTCATTAAATTGTTTTATGCCCTTTGTGCTTGCATTTGGACATGATTTCTCGAAGGTCCAGACATGCTTCTGCATTTTTGTTCCCCTTTCTTCTCCCCCTTATATTCCTTCTATACGCTGTTCGCTGTCTTAGGAAACAGTTTCAGAATGGAGAACAGGTAACAATCTGTACACATCTATATCTTGTCATGAAATCAATTTGATGCTTGAAAACTTGCGGTTCCATTTTGTGTTGCATCAAATGCCCCTATGAAAGTAAGAAATATTTGATACTTACAAGGAAGTTGTCCTGAACAAATAGAATAGGGGGGTCTCGTTCCATGTTTGCTTTGCTTATTGACATTTATATTTGCTGGCTAGTAGGTGCAGGTGAAGTCGAGGCCACTGTCTACTCTCTCTGCTCTTCTCTGTCAGTCTCTTTGACGCTGTTTTACATGCACAAGATGTCAGATGTTAATGTATCTGTTAATGCATGTATCGAAGATTGACAGATACTTATGCGGGGTGGATATATCTGCAGGATGGAATCTGAATATGCAGCATATATTTTGTAAGAAACTTTTGTCTTCCTGGAAGCCTGACATGGAGTTCTCCTTTTTTAAGATCGATATGTCGGGAAGTTCTGAAAATAACCAAGTACACTATTTGCTGGCACCATTCTATAAGGTGGATGCATTACGTCCCTCTGCTTCATTACTCAATTTTAACTAAATATAATGAAAATTTTGGTTTTTTAAATCATGGCTGTCTACTTTGAATTCTACTGTTTCTTTCCATCTGTTTTATTTTTGCCTAGAAAGATAAACAACTGTTGCAAAAATTTTGGTAAAAGAGTGAAACTCGAAGAATGAACTTAAGAAGAAGATTCAAAGAAATGTAGAAGAGAATTCTAGAGCAGATTGAGAAAATATATCTAAAAAATGAGTTGGTTGGATTGTTTGACCGTATTCGTAGAATTTGTTCCATATATATCTGTTGGTAGAACAGACGTCGGCCACATACTGATTATATTTCACTCTATACAAGCTAATCGAAGGTCTCTTTACTATTGCTGTCCTTGTTTCCACGAGTAATTCACAGGTAGCGTTATAGAAGTAATATTGGAGCTTTAAAGAAAGAAATATATGCTTTAAAGAAAGAAATACTATGAAACACATTATGATCGAGTTCATAACGTACCTGGAGGGAACCTCCAACTTATACATCAGTTTAACATTTTATCCACTATTTTAAAGGTCCATATAAGAGTGTAGATAACTTCTGGTTGTCTCCTTGTTATTGAAGTTTATTTATATATTTGCAGTATTACCAATATTTTGTCCCCAATTTGATGCCAGTAGTTTCTTCTTAGTTTGTTGTTTCATCCTCTTTTGAGCATAGGGCAAATGGAATTGATAAACTTATATGGTAATCTCTCAAATCTTTGTTCTACTGCTAACATTTTGGGATTTCAGTAAAGTAGGGCACGTGTAAGGTAGGAGGAAAAACGTATATAAAAGTTTCAAAAGGAATGAGGTGTTGTACCGCTAAAGACAGCCACTGATATCACCTTGTACTATATTTAATACATCCTAAATATACATCTAAAATGCAATTCAGAGTTTCAGCTAACCGGCGAAATATGAGAAATGAAGTCGTATTACTTGCAAGACTATGCCAAGGAATACATGTGGTACTGACTCAGCTGGGTAATCACTTCATAACAAAGTATACTTAACTAATCCTTCTATAAAAAGTCGACATGAATATTTGTCCAATAATCTTTGGATAAAGGGTTAGAGAAGTGTATGGAAACCGTGATCGGCTATTTAACTGGACATTGCCCAATTGGTTTTCTTACATCCCCGTACATTCCTTTTCGATGAAGCGTCAATCATCGTCATCATTATCATCATCATCACCCAGTCTGAAATCTCGCATTGAAGCGGGGTCTGGAGAGGTCCGATAGTACGCAGCCTTACCCCTACACAGTAGAGAGGCTGTTTCAAGTGGATCCACATGCAAATGAGACAATATACAAATGATACAGGATACAGAAAAATAAACAAAAAATAAATGAAAATACAAGGAATGGGGAATACCTGAAGGGGGAAGGCTGCGCTAGCCGAATAGGCTACCAATTTCCATCCCTCCTTATCTCGAAGTAGGTAAGGTAGCCGTCTTCAGAACCCCTATTGGGGCGGCCCTTTAGTGCCCCTCCGCACCTATCGTGCAAACTGCACAGCATGCCCCAGCATCTCCTAGGCAGTACTGTACTGCTTTTGAGAATCTAGTACGGTTAATCCGTTACCTTTATTCGGTCCCTCCAAACTTTTCTACAACTAGCCACTACCTCATTAAGTGCCAATGCGGACATATCCTCTTTGATCACTTCCCGCCAATTCTTGTAAGGCCTC
>JANQAP020000162.1:2909644-2924550 GCA_026874005.2 Erythroxylum coriaceum
CATTTCTTTTTCATCTTTTTGATTCAATTTCATCTCTAAGGTGTTGAAAATCATCTGCAAACAATTATAAGATAATTTCATTAATTTCGGATAATAATTTCCACACATTAAAGATAATTAAGTATCAAATAAGTGCAAATTGCTGACTTAACATTTATCTAACTAGAGGAACTAAGACCTAGTTAAGTTTCTTTAAAATCTAAGGAGAAGAATTTCAGTTCTCTACTTTTCTCTTCATTTTTAGCACATAACCTATCTTCTCTACTCCCTTCTTCTATCAAAGCAAAAAGAATAATAAGGTTTACCTAAAATGAAAAGTTTGCTAATAATCTTCTTCCTCTTCTTTCTCCTTGCTCTTTTCTTTCCTTCTTCTTTTTCTTTCTTTCTTCTTTTTCTTTCTATGCTTAGGTTTCTCCTTCTCTTCTTTTAGTTTCTTCCACGACTCTCTTTCTTTTTCTTTCTTAACATATATAACACTCTTCTCTTCTTATCTTATTAGTTTAAGACAAAATTTAACCTTCCAATCTTACCCTTCCTTATTCAACCTAATGCCTTCTATCTCCTTATCTTTATTCCAATTCTTCCTTTTTTTTAATCTATGCTACCACACGAAAATAATAATAGACCAAATTAAACTCTAACAATTTCTAATTCATGAATTCTACTTATATTCATGCTTTCTAATTTAATAAAAAAAATTCTAAAAAAATTCGGGGTCCAACAGATGCAAGCTAAGATCAACAATTTGATGCAACAGCTCAGCAATATAAAGGTGTCATCTTCAGCCGAAGTTAAAGCTGTGCAAGTAAAGTGTGAACTCTGTGGTCAGACAGACCATGACACTGTGGATGGTTACTTGATGAAAGAGGATAACCAGGAGCAAGTAAACTATATGGGAGCACAATTTGGATGAGGAGGGGGAAACAATACCTACTCCAACACTTACAACCCTGGGTGGAAGAATCACCCTAACTTTTCCTGGTCAAACAACAGTGGAGAATGATTCAGGCCTCAGGGACAATCAAGCTTTTAACAAGATAAAGCAAGCTCAATGGAGTTAAAGTTGGACAGAATTTTGGATAAGATCAGAGGCATGGAGGAAGCACATAGGAGACTCGAGAGCAAATTTGAGCAAGTAACAAAGAATCATGCCTCCTCTATACACAATTTAGAAGTCCAAGTGGGCCAGTTAACGGAGGCCATGTCAACTCGGAATGTTGAAACTCTTCCAAACAACACCGAGTCAAATCCAAAGGAACGTGTCATGGTGATAAGTCAGACCCAGGATGAGGAATTGGGAAAGATAGAAGATAAAGAAGAAGGTCAAGTGGTTAAAGAAGACCTTTCGACTGAGCCCCTGATCGAATTTGTCAATGCAACTCAACGTGTATTTCCATTCCCTATTGCGTAGTAGTGGGAGTTATATGAAAACAGGGAAGCAAAAAAATTACAGGAGTTTAAGCCAAACAAGGTCGAGGAAGTGTCAGAACAAATACAGACGAAGCTGAAATTACAAAAGCTCGTCACGAAGAAAGGGAAGGAGCGAACACTAGAAGATGACCTCAACATAGTGAAGAAGAAAGATTGACCTAGGGGACTTTTTCATCCCCTATAGTATCAACAGGATCATTATAGATAGGGCATTCGCAGATTTAGGCGTGAGCATAAACATGATGCCCTATACCTTGAGTCTAAAATTGGGATTAAGAGAGTTAGTACCCATCAAGTTTTTGGTCAAGACAACTGATAGAACATCACATAGACAGATGGGAATTATCCAAGATGTGCCAGTGAAGGTTGGTAAATTTATCTTTCCTACGGACTTCTATATTTTGGACATCAGCGAAGATGGGGACACCCCGATAATTCTTGGACACCCGTTCTTGTCCACTGCATGCTCAATTATTGATGTTGATGGGGCGAATTAACTCTGTGAATAGGGAAGGAGAAATTGACATTCAAGGTAACTACAAAAGAGTATAGATCTCCTTCACCTCCAGTGGATCTCAAAGAACCCAAACCTCGAGACAAATGGGAGGACATAGAATATCCTGGTAATGCTTTTAGGAAGAAGCACTCGCGAAGAAGAAGGTGAGGAAAGGAAAACTGTAAGGATGGTGGTAACTGTAGTATGGTAGCTCGGGTTCAAACGTTGAGGTTAATGAAGACGTTACCATCGAACCATTCATTCTAACCACCGTGAGCTTAACGGAGCGTCGAGCTACTGATGTTAAAAGAAGCACTGCATAGGAGGCAACTCATGGAAAAATAGTTTTTGTTAGTTTTGTTCGAACATTTGAAATTTTATAGTTAGGTTCATTTTTGTTGAATAAAATCAAAAAAAGAATCTGACTTTGGAAATTACATGGAAGATGTTCCAGCATGAAAAAAGAGGCGGACAAGGGAGGAAGTGAAATTAAAACAAATTGGAAAAAGAACAAAGGAAGGAATTTGGAGTGAGTGTATAGCCACTAGGCCACGATCATGGCCTGCAATTGAGCATGCACTAGGTGGTAAGCCGCATGCCATGATCGTGGCAAAGCAGGCCACAATCGTGGCCTGCAACTATTCAGAAAAGGGAAGGGCGCAAAAAAAAATTAAAACAACTTTACCATTTTACTCTTTTTACTACCTATATATTCAGTTCTAACTTCACTTTTATTTTTATTTTCTCTTTCTAGAATTCAAGCATTCAAACACTCTTACATCTCTCTAGAATTTTCAACCTCTAAATTTTTCCTAATTTTTACCAAAGTCATGCCACACATCAAGTAATCAGTCCATCGGGAACCATTTGGATGACAATAAGTTGCGAGCCAGGGATGCAGAAATCGAGCAAATGACTTCAGAGAACCTTTTCCGATTTACACCAAGGAGGAAGGTACTCGTTTCTGTTCCCAATCAATATGTTGTTCAAGTGTGGGGAGAGATTCTATGTTTTTTGCTTTTAAATGTGATTTTGCATACTGTATGATAGTTATTAGGTTACATTGTGCGAATTGTTTGAATGTATCAATGGTTTAGATGAGTGAAATTTGTTTAATTTTGAACATAGTCTAGTAGGTTGTAAATGATCATTAGCTAGCAAAATTAGTGAATTAGGATTTTTGGATAAATATACAGCTTAATTAGGATTTAGTTTAAATTTAGCACCCTCTAGGTTGTCACATTCATTCATAATTTAAGGCCCTTTCACTTAAGTAGCTTAACTAGTATTTTTCATGAAAACAAATAGTTAAAAACAACAAGGCAGGCAAGAAAAAAATGTTTTGTTAATAAATCACTATTTCGTTGACCTTCGAGTTATGAGTAGAGATAGTAGTTAGTTGAAAACGTGATAATAGCTGAGTAACCGGATCGACACACATCACAAATGTGTGCCTTCGCATCAAAATGCTATAATGATGTTTCAACCAAGTTGTTAATAAATGACTTAGTCGAGTAACCGGATCGACATTCATCACCAATGTTTAACTCCGAGTAAAAGATTAAGTCTGTGGTTTTAAAAAAAGTGTTCTTAATAAAAACCTACAAGACTTGTAATAAGCTTGAATTTTCATGAAAATGTATTTAGGAATAGTTACAAAGTCTGAAGAACCAAAGAAATATTAATGTATGTGTACAATTGAAAAGGGTAATTGAATTAGCACATAGATCCCGGTTAACTTGTATATTTAGTTCAAAGCCCTTAGACATAGAATTTGCTGGTTAATGATTAGTTATAACTTGTCATATTGTGGTCAAGATTAAACTTATTTCATGAAGTCGAAGCCTTTGTCTCATTTTTGCCTTGTGTGCTTTGTGTTTGTTATGTTTGTTGTTTTGTTTGCTTGAGGAGACGTTGATAGTTGTCAATTGCATTGTGGTTTAGGGTTTAATTTGTTAAGTATTTAGTGTTAAATTGAGTGTTAAGTGTGTGCTTATGTGTTAATTGTGTTAGTTTGTGTGTTTAAGTGCTCTTATGGGTTAGTATGAGTGTTTGAGCTTAATTGTTATATTTTTGAGGTACCTTAATAGGTTTGTTAGTGTTTGAGGGTAAACGGTGAAGAATGGAGAAGATTCAAGGAGTTTTCGGGCCAAAGGCATAGGTCTCATGGCACAGCAGGCCATGATCGTGACAGAGAAGGACGAGTAAATACAACCAGGCCATGATCGTGCACAAAAGGGCACGGTCGTGACAAAGAGCTTCCAGTCAGGCCACAATCATGCACATTGGGCCGTGATCGTGACAGAAAGGTTTAGGCGCTGGCCACGATCGTCAGGCTGAAGCAAAAACTCAAATTTCGCAAGATTTTTTGGACCGTTCAGCCCCGACTTTGACCTAGAGCGCCCAAAGTATAAATAGAACATGATGGGACAGATGCAGCAGCATAGGGAGTCGTGCAAGAGAGCTATCACATCAGTCAATTCAGAGAGAAAACCTAGAGAGAAATTAAGAGATTGAGGAAGGAGATGAAGGAAGAGAGACACGGAGACGAAGCTAGACGTGACGTACTTTCCGAAACAGGTAGTTTCCCACTGTTGTTGCCTCCATAATTCTGTTCCCGATAGTATTTTCTATTTATTCAATTTTATTGATGTATGAAATTGTAATATTCGTTGACAATCTGTTGTGTTGAATGTTGAGTTTTGTCTATACTCACCTTCAGATTTTTAATTCTTGAGATTTTTAAAGTTTAATTGATTGTGTTATTGTTGATTTAATTTTAATTCAATTTCTATTCGTAATAATTCAGTAATAAACTGAGAAGGTAAGCTGATTGAAAATAATCAATTTGGGCTAACAAGAGTTAGATAAATTGATAGATAAGAATTGAATCAAACCGGTAGAATCATGTAACGAGAGATAGAGCACAGGTTCCCGGTAGGTTAATAGATAATTTTAGAATTATTTTAGGTTGTGGTTAAATTGTGAGTCCAGAGATCACAATTCCATAATTTAATTTAGGGATCATTAATTAGGTTTAAGGATTATAACTTGAGAGAGAGTAATCTACCCTAGGACCATCTAGACCCATTAGTTCAATAATTACATAATTGATTAGATTTTCATTAGCTTCAGATTAAAATCCCCTTTCTCTCACTTAATAGCTTCTAGGTTGATTTTCGGATTGGGTTGTGTGATTTTGTTATTTTGTTGATATTTCTGCAATTCAATATTCATAATTGATTGTTTGATTGATTTATTTCCTGCATTAGTTTATTTCTTTTGAATTATTATAGTTTAGTACGACCTTAAATATTAGGACTAGATTCTCCTCCTCGTGAGATCGATACTTTATGTACTACGCGAACGACCTGTGCGCTTGCGAAATTTCCCAAGGTTAATAAATATTAAAACTTAGCGTGTGTAACCTTGCGAACAGTGGACTAGGATGATTTCACGAAGGCACTCAAGCAACGATTCGATGTGAAAATCTTCGACGACCTAGTAGGAGACTCTAAAGAATTGAAATAGGATAAACCAGTAATGGAGTACTCTGCTCAATTCGATTATCATTCAAATAAATTATCATTACCAGAAGAGTATTGGATTGGATTTTTCTTGTAGGGTCTCAAACCTAAAATTAAAGTAATAATAAGACCATATGAACCCCACTCTTTACATCGGGCGTATATGTTGGCTTAAAAATAAGAAGCAATAGTGATGGTTAATAGAAGCAATATGCTCGGTCGAGGAAACACAATAAAAAACATAAGCAACAGAGGGAATTATGGTACAACTCCAATACTGCAGTAACCATTAAACATAAATAGAAGTTCAACCATAGATGGAATACTGTCTACACGAACACCTATAGTGCATTCACTAACAGTAAAATCTTTTAAACATTCTAAGCACATTAGTAGTAAAGAGTTCGAAGACAAGCAAGCACCAGGGCTCATTTTTAGTGTGACGATAAGTACAGTCTAAGCCACAAGTGCAAGAAAAATCAATTATAGTTTTATCTGATCTCTAGAGATAAAGAAAATGCGAAGGTGGTGCCAGAAGAAGACGAGGAGGAGTATGAGGAAACTTAAAGGGAGATTGACTATCCTAATGTTTCAATGCAAGAAAATGATGGGATTTTCAGGAGATATGGAATTCAAACATATGCGATTAGTGGGTATGCACAAAAGAAGGGTAATCCACACCCTAGTTAACAATGTTAGAGCTTATAATTTTGTGGATATAACAATTGTAAAGAAGGACAATTGTGAAGCTTGAGATATATAATCAATTTGTATCACAGTGGGTGGAGGACTACGGTTGGAGTGTCAACAATGTCGCGAAAACTTCACATGGATAATTCAAGGAACTCAATTTACCACAAACGTGTTAGTTCCATCGTTAGCAGGGTGTGATGTCTTACTAGGAGTCCAGTGGTTGGTAGGACTAAACGATGTGCTACGTAATTTCAAGGAATGGATGATGACGTTCAACTAGGAAAGTTAGGTGGTGACATTGAATGGAATCCTAAGATGGAGATCATGAGTTGTCTCATGCAAGGAGTTTTAAAGAACTTTATATCATTCGAAAAGTGGACAATTATTCATGATGCAATTGACATTTCCTATCAAATATCAATTACAACATATGAGAGAGAAGGATGAGTAATAAAGTGCATTTGATGAAATCAACATGATTCTATCGAATTTTATAGTAATTTTTTAGGAACCGAGTAAACTCCCACCAGATTAAAAACATAATCATTAGATTCATCTTAAATTAAAAGGGGTTAAATCTATCAACATCAAGCTATGTAGATATTCAATAATGTAAAAGGATGTCATTGAACAATCCATAAGAGACTTAATGAATCAAGTTTTCATTAGATATAACTACAATTCATATGCTTCACCCGTCATCATCACCAAGAGGAAGGACAACTCGTGGCAAATGTATGTGGACTATAGCGAGTTAAACAAGCACATCATCAAGGATGAATTTCCAATATCGATAATAGAGAAACTTCTAGACTAACTACATGGAGCTATCTAGTTCACTAAACTAGATTTACGTTCAGGGTATCATTAGATTCATATACAACTTGAAGACATCCCAAAAATGGTATTTAAAACACACGAGGGCCATTACAAGTTTCTAGTAATGTTGTTTGGGTCAACGAATGCACCCTTGATGTTTTAGAGATTGATGAACTAGTTGTTTAAACCATATTTACGAAAGTTTCATCCCGGTGTTTTTTTATGATATTCTAATTTATAGTCAATCCTTACAATTACATGTAGAACACATCACCATTATAATGCAATCTCTGAGAAATAATCAGTTGTTTTTATGTAGAAGTAAATGTGATTTTGGATTGTGACAGATTGAGTATCTGGGTTACACCATCTTGAAAAGGGGGGTGGGGACAGATGCAAGGAAGGTGAGGACAATTGAAGAATAGCCAAAACTAAAGAACCTTAAAGAACTCAGAGGGTTCTTAGGGATCTCGAGATACGACTAGAGATTCGTAAAAGTCTATGGGTTGATTGCAAGACCATTAATAGAGTTATTAAAGAAGGAGAGATTAACTCAATGGGAATTGCAATAGGGAGAAAAGATAGCATTCAGAAAACTAAAAGAAGCAATCATAACTGCACCGGTACTAATAGTCCTCGACTTTTTAAAATCATTTACAATAGAAACAAATACTAGTAGATTAGGCATAGGGGTTGTGTTACAATAAGAGATCATCCTATTGTTTTCCTTAGCAAAACATTAGCTTAAAGACATCAAAGGTTATCGACATATGAAAAGGAATTTTTTACAGTGATAAAAGTAATTAAATGTTAGCATCATTACCTGAGTTTCAAACCCTTCATTGTAAGAATAAATCATAGAAGTTTAAAATACTTGTTGGAGAAATGTTTATTGACCCCTTTCCAAAAATCATAGCTTCTAAAACTACTAGGCTATAACTTCGAAGTTCAATATTGGATTGGGGAAGAGAATACGATAGTAGATGTTCTTTCAAGGATCACCAGTGCAGAGCTATTGATGTTATTATTAACTCACATGCAAGTAGGCTTATTGGAGAACATTGAGGAAACCTAAAAGATGGGTCACATGTTACAAGATATAATTAAGAAGGTAAAGTTTGGAGTTATGAATTCGAGCACTTATGAATGGAAAGAAGGGCTACTAAAGAGGAAGGGAAGACTTATGGTGGGAGAAAATAAGGCACTTTGAGAGCAATAATTAGAATTAGTCATGATGATGCAATGGGGGTCCATGCGGGAGAGCTAACAACTACAAAAAAATTACAAAACACATCCTATTATAAAGGAATGGTGAGATATTCAGAATTATGTGATGAAGTGTATTAATTGTTAAAAGAACAACTATGATAATTCAGCTTATCTGGGACTCTTACAACCAATTAAAATTCCAGAAGGTAGTTGGAAGGAGATCATTATAGACTTCATCGAGGGACTACCCATGTCGAAGGGAAAATCTGTTATTTTGGTGGTTGTTGATCATTTCACAAAGTACACTCCTTACAAAACATCCCATTTATACGAGAGATATTGCAAAACTATTTTTCAGCCATGTTTTTAAGTTACATGATATGTTAGAATCCATCATCAACGAAAGAGATCCTACATTTCTAAACAGATTCTAGCAAGAATGATTTCAACTACAAGGGGTCGGTTTGAAGTATTCTAGTACCTACCATCTACAGACTGACAATTAAATAGAGGTTGTTAATAAAGTTATGGAAACTTAATTGCAGTGTTTATACAGTGAGACACCACAATGATGGGGTGAATGGGTGTCATTGGTCAAGTGGTGGTATAATATGACATATCACTCAACTATCAATGCAACTCCTTTTTGAAGTTTTATATGGGTATCCTCCATCAGTTACACCCAAATATATTGTGGGAGACTCAAGGATAGTTGAAATGGATCAAGTTTTTAAGGATAGAGAAGATATGTTAAATGTAACAAAATTTCATTTATAGAGGGCATAAAACATGATGAAGCAATATGCCGATTCAAAAAGATAGGAATGCGTGTTTGAAGTAGGCTACCTGGTTTTACTGAAATTACAACCCTATAGGCAACACTCTTTATAAAGAATAGCAAATCAGAAACTATCACCATTATACTATTATCCTTACAAAATTCTTTAATTTTTGGGAATGGTAACTTACAAGTTGGAGATAACCCAAGGAGCTTCTATTCATCCAGTTTTCCATATGTCTCAGCTGAAGAAGGCTCAAATGGGGCAAGACAAAACTCCAACGACATTACTTGAATTCCTTACACCTTCAGAACATGTTTTAGTAGTCGTGTTAGGAAGGAGGATAGTCAAGAAGAACAATTATTCCATCACTCAGTTATTAATTCAGTGGTCCGACGATGGAAGTGTGAATGCATCATGGGAGTACCTCTTCAAAATCCAAAAATGATTTCCAAAAAGATAACTTAGTGGACAAGGATGTGAAGGGTAAGGGGATTGTTGTAGAAATTTATGAAGAAGACGCTGGAGCCATTGGAAAAGTTTAAAGTAACTAATAAAAAATTTAGCATTATTATTATTATACATGAAATACGTTAATCATATGCCAACAACTATTGTAGTCCTTCTATCATGTGTATTTAAACACGAAGACAATGGCTATCATGCTTACAAAAAATATAAATCAGTTATATTTCCTCTTAAATATTCCATTGTAAATGTAAGTTGCTTAAGACTGAAATAATAAGAGTAAGTCTAGTAGCGTAAAATAGAAATTGATTTTGCCAAGCAGTGATTCTAGATTTAATCCTTTCTATGAGAGGTAAGCAATTATGGTATTTCAGCTTGGAAGATGTGATTGGTACACCCAAGTAGCAAAAAGGTGTTTAATGAACATTAAGCCTAACTACTCTTCTTACATCAGCAATATTCCTGACATTTGTAGATATGTAGAGGCTACTTTTCTTACATCAGCAATATTCCTGACATTTGTAGATATGTAGAGGCTACTCTTCTCATTGTTGAGTTTCAGACCTGATCAATTCTTTAAAATGTTTAGGAAATTCATCAATAGATTGATAGAATAAGGATTAGTCCCAAATAGAAGTATGAGATCATCCGTATACATTAGATGAGTTAGATTGATTGCACTGCATTTGTAATGGAATTGAAATCTTTGATTGCATATGATCAACTTACTTATCAGTCTTAACAAGTCTTCCATTACTAGAGTGAATAAATAAAGAGATAGGGGTGGTTCCCCCTGGCAAATCCCCTTAGCAAGTTTAAAAGGTTTGCTTGGAATACCATTTATAAGAACACTCAAAAAGGGGGTTTCGATACAAGTCATTATCTAATTAACAAATCTATGAGGTAATTGCAAAGCTTCACGGCATATATATATGAACCTTAAACTAATCGTATCAAAAGCTTTGAAGAAATCAATTTTGATTAGACAACTTTTGAGAATTTTACCTAAGTTATAGTCCTTTAAAAATTCTTGTATGAGAATTATATTATCTCCTATGTTTCTATTAGGGATGAAATTCCCTTGTTCAGAATTAATGATTCCTGAGATAGCCACTTTGAGACTCTCTACTAAAAGTTTGGAGATTACTTTATAAATAGTGTTAGAGTAAGAAATGGGTATAAAGTCATTCATCCTCGGAGGAGTTTCTTTTATAGGTATGAAGCAGATGAAAATATGATTAATCTCTTAAAGCATTTTAGAGGAGGGAAAGAATTCTAATACTACTTCCGTAAAGAGCTTACAAGTAACATCCCATGATTTCTGAAAAAAGAGTGTAGTAAATCTATCAGGCCCAGTCAATTTTGAAGGATGGAGGCTAAACAGTACCCTCTTGATATCATACTCAATGAATGGAGATAGCATATAATCTTTGATATCTTGAGCAATAGTACAATTAAAGAATCGTAAACCATTTGGACTTGGCTCAATTGTACCAACAATTTCCATAAGCTGCATAAAGTAGTTTTTGGCAAGCTTCTGCAAGCTATTTAGATTAGTATATTCCATCCCATTACTATCTTAAAGTGCATAAATTTTTGTTAACATTTCTCCTAGTAAGAAAGGAAGAGTGGAAAAGTTTCATGATGGAGTCCCCCTCTTTCAACCAATGAATCTGAGCCTTTTATTTGAGGATGGAATCATGAAGACTAAGTGCATTATGGTAATTTTGTAGTTTTCTTACTTCTACCAGTCTATATTCTATGTTATGAGGTGAGTTATAACAATTTTTCTGTGCTTGAATCAACTGCTCCTTAAGAGTGTTTAAATTTTGATTCCTCCCATGTGTGAAGTTTTTAAGGGCAGCTTTCACCATTCTCAATTTGTACATCAACTAATACGATTTAAAATCCTCTAACTTATGATTCCAACATTTATGGACTAGTTCTGTGAATCCATCCATCTATACACTACCATTGAAGAACTGAAACGAAGCTCCTATTATGTTTCATTCTTTAATTGTTTACATTAACATATAAGCATGATCTAATAATAGATCTTCTCCAAAGTGCACAAAGGAGTTAGGAAATTGGGTCAACCATATTAAGTTAACAAGTGATTGATCTAATTTTTGCCAAATAAGAAGACTAACTTACTGATTATTGATCCTAGTAAGTAATCTACCTGTAGTGTTTAAATTGACTACGTCCATACTCGATAAGAGGCTAGTGAGTTCCCTTGTTAGTCCTAGATTCAACCTTATGCCACATTCCACTTCAGATGAGTTTATAGAACAATTAAAATCCTCGACTACGAGCTATGGGTGCTGAATATTATGTTGTAAATAGTATAGGTCCATCCATAGTTTGCTTCTTGGAAAACCAAAGTTAGAAGCATAGACTAAGGATAAGTCAAAAACAATTGTCAAACTTTGGTATTGACATTGTAAATGGATATATTGATCAGTTTCTTCAACTGCCTATACTCCAATGATATCTGAGTTGTATAGACATATAATATGATCATTATTGTATGCATTATGAATGGAAATAAGCTCCCATTCTGCACCAATAAACTTAGAACCTAATAGGAAAGAGGATCCTTAATTTTTGTTTCAAGAAGATCAATAATTCAAGGCTTCATCTCCCTCGCCATATCTTTTACAAGGGACTTTTTGTGAGTGAAATTGAGCCCTCTAGAATTCCAAACTAGGACTGTCATGATTGGGGGAGTCCCCTTTTTTTTCTTTCTTCTTCCACACTAATTTTCTCCTAGGATTGTTTTTCTGCACCTGAACTATCTCATTAACCATATGAGTGAAAGGTTCTGTTTTCGAAGTAACATCATCAGCCCCTGCATTTTTAGTAACCCTTTGGTCTGCTTCTATACTTAGTGTGGCCCTAATAGTCTTCTATGTCTGTTCATGGAGTTCAGTTTGATCCACTGTTCTTTTATATATAGGAGAAGTGACTGCATTATCTATAGAAGTAAGTGAATAGTTAACTCTGTAGTTCCATCAGTAAGTTCAGCTATTTCATCGCCTTCTTGGAGCACTAAATTCACTTTACTAGCAACAACAAAATATTAACAAGCCTTTTCATCCTTCTTTTCAATTTCAATAATAGACTTTAGAGAGTCTTCTACTCTCACTAATAGCTTGGAGTTATGCATACTATTCTCTTAATCACATAACTACTTTAATAGCTACTTGCTTATATACAACATTTCCCATTAACTCCTCATGCCAGCAATTTTAAAGGTTCCACCAATAGGGACCCATTTTTTAGAGGTGTAATTCGGCTTCTAAGGGTAAGAGACAGGTATAACATTTTTCTCTAATTCACCATTTGCATTCAGTCGTAAGATAGGCAATGTAGAAGTTTTGGGTATTTCAATACATACCTTAGCATAGCAGATCCATTCCATAGTTTCCGTTTGAGAATCCATATAAAGGGGCTTTTCTAAGGAGCTAGCCAGGAAGATCAGCCCCTCAATTGTCCAGAATTCCATCAGGAGATTATGAAATTGAACCCACATTGGAAGCATGGCTATTTTTCCCCTATCAAGCTCCATACCTAGCCTCTACTTTTGCAACAACATTGGTTGATCCCCAATGCACCAAGGTCCCATTTCAACCAGTTCATCAAGATTGGAAGCTTCAAAAAATTAGTCCTCTATTAACATAACCTTTTCCAGTCACTTTTTGCTCATGTGTGATTTGCGTATGCATCCATAATTGGAAATGCACGGTGTTTAAACCAGAAGAAACCCATTAACGTTATGGACCAAGCCTTCACACCTGCTTAGGGGAGCTCTATCAGTGGGGTGATGACACCATCTTAAATCACATTGTGATAGTGCTTCAACGTCCTTTTGTGGTGTATCTTTGGAAAGATATTCCGCCAATCTCCCATGGGACAAGACTCTGTCAATCCTTCCCCATTTTGGTTTATTTTCATGGTGTTACTGTAGCTTTTACTGTGAGAGACTCCCTAGAAAGAGAAGGGAAGTCCTCCTTTGTAAAAGAGGGTTCACCTTGCTCCATATTGGAGGCCTAAGGAAGGCCTATTGGTGACGTAGAGGTGCTTGCCACTATGAACTAGTTAAGTGTTGGTTAAGTTCTAAAAGAAGAAGGGGCAGATAGATGGTAAAGGTTGAGAGAGGTCAGAGCATGGTAAAGGTAGAGAGAGAATTAGTGCATTATGAGTGTTGTTAACTTTATTTAGTGACATAATTATTTAATGTTATTCTTTATCTTATACATATTTAGATATATATGATAAAGATCATGAGATAAACACACAATCCAAATAAAATTATGATAAAATCATAATAATGAGATTTATAAGACATTTATATATTATCCTTAAATTATTTCGAGTCATTATTATAATAAAAATGTATATTAATAAAGCATAAAAAGATTAACACATATTATATTTCTTTCTTATAAATGAAGTAGTCAATTTCATAAACTAAAATATGAAAATACTTAAACAAATGTGCAGGTATTTATTAGAGAATAAATTCACTAAACTGACTCCATATGATCATTCCATTTGGAAGCACTATAAGAAAATGGGTGTTTAGCGACAAAAATTATCAATGAAATATGAAGGTTTTCAGTCAACAAGCGAATTTGCCGACAAAAATTACCGACCACATGAGTCGTCGAAGCAACAGTCATCGGTAATCTTTAACGAAGGAAAAAAATTGTTCGTCGATAAATTAACAACGAAATATTTCTATTTAGTGACGGAATTCTTAAGTCTGTCAGTAACTTTATCGGTGGAATATTTCTATTCCATCGATAAATATTACCGACAAAGAAAGTATTTAAAATCCATCAGAACTTTTAGATAATTATATAAATTAAAAAAGTAACATTGTAGTAATTATACAAGCACTCCTATAATTCCTATGGAATCTATTTATACTTAAAATAACCTAAATCATTCATTAGAAAAAAAAACTAACCATTTAATGGATAAGACAATAGCATTGGTCAATTAATTATATTACAAACTTGTTGCACATGTTATTAAAAGATCAATACGAGGAAACACAAAGGAATAAAGTGTATTAAACCTTCAATCATTCAAAAAATACACAAAATTAAAATATATTATTAATATTAACAAAGACATAAATACTAGTAAACTAAATATGCATTATAATCTAAAATAGAAATAATTATGACTAATAGAAAGAGGAGAAGCCAACAATCTTACTTGCCAAAGAAAATTGATGTTCTTAATCTTAGGAAGCTTATTCCGTCACCTTAAAATTTTCCTACAGAAATAAATTCAATTGTCAAAAACCAAGGACATCAATTTAAAATAACAAAGTAACTTTTAGAGGTAAGAATAATAGTAACTCTAACTTTTAGATAGACAATGTTAGACCCCAAGTTCGGAGCCTAACTCCTGTTCATGCTTACTTGCTCTGATACCATGCCTGTTACTTTCATGCATGCAGAATATCTT
>JANQAP020000162.1:3004882-3019758 GCA_026874005.2 Erythroxylum coriaceum
AAAATGATGGTACGGGTGAGAGCGCAGCGGGAGTGCAGTAGTTGTCTGTGGGTGCTGCTGTTGGTGGTGAAAAACGTGGATGCTACATGCTACTATCCCTAGACTGTACTTAATCAATACCAATCATGCGACAAGCATACTTGAGTTGATTTATGAGGAAAAACATAAGGATAGCACGTCTGCTGTCCGCAGAAATCCGGATTATGGGACGTTGGGAATGTAAAAAAGAGAATAAGAGATTCAGGTGGCATAAAAAGTCAAATCCGACTTCGGTTCAATATCGCAACGAATTTTGGTATAATATTATATCGGTATTATTCAATATTGAGTATCATTTCAATTAATTTTTAAAATTTATAACATAATTTTTAAATTTTTTAAAAATTAAAAAATAGGCCTTTAATATATTGTATTATATACTTTATAATTTTACATCAACTCTATCTCTAAAAATTATAATAATAAAAATTTAAAATAAAAATAATTTATTTATTTTATTAACAGTAATTTTCACATATTTCACATATTATATAATTAATATAAAAAAAGATCATTTAATCAACATACAAGTATAAAATTAAGAATAATATAAAATATTTGAAATATTACAATTTCATCATATAATAAATAATAATTACATCAAAACATCAAATAAAAAGAACAATAAAGATCCTTAACTCTCTAACTATTACAATTTACAATAAGAGTTCGTGATGAGGAAACAACCAACTAGAAGCAAAACCTGAAAATATTATTTAATTTACTATAAATTAAATATATATTATTTAAATTTCATTTAACTAAAATAGATAAAATGAAAAAATGAAAATAAATAAATAAACTATTTTTTACTTATTTTATTATTTATTATTTTTTCGATAAGATTCCGTTTTATTTTCATGAATGAGCCCACAATTACGGGCCTTTTTTTGTTCCAACAAATATTAACTATTAGGAAATACAATAGCTTATTTTATTTAAAAACTAAAAGGGTTGTTGAAATAATATTAATTATTAATAAGAATTTAAATAATTTAATTTAATATTATATATTAAATAAAATAAAATTAATTACTGCTTAAATTATAAATAACTTAATTTCATTTAAAATTTTATTTAATATCTAAAATTAATTTAATAATTATTAATAAATATACTTAAATTTAAAAATATTTTGTTTATTAAAGATGTTTAGTAAAATTAGCTGTTTATTAAAGATGTCTAGTAAAATTAGTTGTTTAGTGTTTATGTATAACATTCTATAATTTATAAATTAATTAAATAATTTTAGTAAATTAATCAATTAAAATAAGTTTTTAAAATCAAAATAAATTATTCCAAATATATTGTATAATTTATTTGGATTTTACAAGCATTCTTTGTGGAAAAAAAACTTTATCTTGTAATTTTATTTTAAAATTAAAATTAAAATAATTAAAAAATAAAAGAATTTATACACGCCTGTGACACAAATTTTTTTTTTGTTTTTAAATTATTTAAATTATAATTTTTTATGGATTTGAAACAAAACTTTTACTTTTTCTCAAGAGGATAAATGGGGCAATTAAGGTGAAATCTAATGTAGATCCAACTTTTTATTCATTTGTGGAATTCGGGCAATCCTAGGGGACCACCACAGCTCCTCTCTTCTTGAGAATCCATACATCTCTTATCAGCGTTTGGACAACTATCTCTTGAGTACAAGTTTAGGTTCGGCCTAAATGGAAAAATGAAATGGAGCACCTAAAAACACGAAATCCTATTTTTTTAGAACGAGTTGAAGGAATAAGTATTGTTGGTACAAAGGAATCAATAAATTAGGAGTTATCCGAACCAATGCTACGAGCTTCTGGGGGGTAGTGGGATCTTCGTAAAGTTGATCATTATGAGTGTTACAAGGATCTTCGTTTGTTTTAATTTTATTTTTTCAAATTCAGTAAAAAAGTTTTTATTTTTTATAATCTGATTTAATATCAACTAAATATATATTAATATTATATATTTAATTAACTAAAATTAATTATTAATAAAAATTATGAATAATATAATTTTACTTAATAATTTTACTTAATTTTTGGAATTAAACTTAACAATTATTAATAAATATAATTAAATTAAAATATCTTCAAAATATGTAAATTTCAAATAAAATTTGATTTAATATTTAAATAAATATTAATTTTAAATTATTTATTTTAATAAAATAAAATAATTTTATTAATAGTTTGTTCATAAATATTATGTAAGAGATTACAATAAATTTTTTTAATAAAAATAATTTATCTTTAAATTTTATATAATATATATTTATTATCAGTAATATATTAACTTTAACATCCAAACAAAAAACTGGAAGTTATGAAACCAAATGCTCTAAAACTTTAGATTCTATCTAATGCATACTCTTTTATTTTTTTTACCAGCCTATCTACCTACTTCTACAAAGAAATTCAAATCATTCTTTTGCCTCCACAGATTTTAAATTGTGGTCGTTATCACATTGCATATTTCATCGCGGAGGCTATACTTAAAGAATGGAACTAAAAAATTTATTAATTAGTAATTCATTTAGAGAAGTAATTTTGTTTAGAATAATTTAATAATATTTTAAGGAGTGATATTTAAATTAAAAGAAGTATATTTAAAGAATGACACTAAAAAAGTTACTAATTAGTAATTTAGTATATATAATAAATTTTGTTTAGCGTAATTTAAGAATGTGTTAAAGAGTGGTATTTAAATTTAAAGAAGTATGTTTAAAGAAGGACAATAAAAAGTTATTAATTAGTAACTTAGTATAGATAAGTAATTTTGTTTAGGATAATTTAAGAATGTGTTAAAGAGTGATATTTAAACTTTAAAGAAGTATATTTAAACTTTAAGAGAAGGACTATAAAAAGTTATTAATTAGTAATTTAGTATAGATAAATAATTTTTAAGAATAATTTAATAGTATGGTAAGAAGTAATGTTTAAGTTTTAAATAAGTATGTTCAAAGAAGGACACTACTTTTTGAGTGACTTTTTAGATTTATTCAATCTTCGATAAGATTTCAATTTCTGTTTTCTATTTGAATTGTTTTTCTTTAATGTTTTCAATTCTTTTTCAACCTCTTTTATGTTTCTTCTATATATACTTCGATTCCTTGTGTCAAGATCACAAGTTAATTCTCCTTTTTATTGTTATTTCTTTTGTTGGCTGTGGTGATTTAAGTCAGATATCTTATTAGATATAAACACTACAAGAAATACACAGAATCCATGACGTTTTTTTATTGTTATTTCTTTTGTTGGCTGTGGTGATTTAAGTCAAATATCATATTAGATATAAACATTACAAGAAATACACAGAATCCGCGACCCTTTTTTTTTATAAAACGTCACGGATTGTGAAGACTTTTCCTGAACGTCACGAAAAATCTGAATTTTTCGCGACGTTTTATGTAAACGTTGCGGATTTGTGAAACTTTTTACGATGTTTTTTCAATAAAATGTCGCGAAAGAGAAATCGCAACGTTTTATTGAAGAAAACTTCGCAAAAGACGTTTGCTTTTTGTTTAATTAAACGTGTATTCCCTTATAGATATCATCAGAAACCTAATTCGCCGCCTAAGTCCATCAAAGACGCATTAAAAGTGATTTTTGGAATTGCGCTGTATCCGTTAAACTGTTCAACGCTGATCGATCTCGGAGCGGTTGTGGAGCTATTCTCAATTGTATTGAAGGATGGACGAGTAGGGATTGTTGACGATGTGATGACGGTTATAACGCAAATTGGGGGATGGGAAGAGAGCGAAGCGGAGTTCGCGAAGTTCTCTGGCATTAGGGTTTTGATGGATTTAGTCAACTTGAGTACGATGAACGCCCCGTTATATGCCGTCTTTTCATCCGTAGCTTGAGAGAGAAAGCGAGGATTGAAACGGCGTCGAAGTTGCTCTTAATCTTGCTCTAGAGCTTCATTATTTTGTTGGAAAGAAGAGAACAGCGTTTTGTATTAGCGAAAGAAGAGAAATGCCCAAGAGAACAGCGTACACATACTCAAACGAGGACGCTGCTCTAGACGGCCCAGAATATATAATCATCAGAAAAAGATTCAATGAACTTAGTATCCTCTACTCATGATAAGTCTAATCTAGTATGGAATTATTTTTCTTCTTCTCAAGCATCTGATGGGAATATCTAATATAATTGTATGTTTTACAAAAAAATATTTAAAGGGGAAGGAATTTATAGAATGAAAGAACATCTTACTGATATTAAGGGTAATATTTCTTCTTGCAAAAAAGTACCATTTGATGTACATGAGAGGATTGGAAGTTATTTATAGTAACAAGTAAAAAAGAAAAAGGAAAATAAAAAGGCTCATGATATATATTTTGGAGATAATGAAGCATCTTTTGGAGATAATGAAGCATCACAATTATTAAATAAAGGAAAAATGGAAAGCTATTATTGACATAGATTCTTATTTTCCTTCAAGAACTACTCTTGGTTCTCAACCTAGTCTAAAAAGTGTTTTGGTTAATAAGGATGCTGTTTTACAATGTAAAAAAGCATGGGTTAGATGGGTTGGAGCACCCTGTTCCAGATAGGGTGTTCTAACCCTGTTTTTTTTAATTTGGTCCACACATTTATGTGGACCCCACATAAATATGTAGATAAGATTTAATAGAACATGGTTGGAACTAATTAACTGGAATAGCGGATTTAATCTCGGGCTAGATGGTTCTATCATTCATATATTCCTTTAAATGCTTTAAATTCACCTTGTCTTCAAGAATCAATAAATGCTACAATAATGACAGGTCCATGATTTAAAGTACCTTCTTATTATGAGATTTGTGTACCTTTGCTTCAAGATTTAAAAAAAGAATATCAATTAATTGTGAATACATATAAGCCTAGTTGAGAATTATCATAATGCACTATTATGGTAAATGAGTGGATTGATCAAATATAAAGAACCTTGATTAATTTCTTAATTTATTATAATATTGGAACAACTTTTATTAAGTATGTCGATGCTTCTGATATGGTAAAAAGTGCTAATGCTTTATCTAAATTATTTTCTGAAATTGTCGAGTCGGTTGGATTAAAGAATGTTGTGTATTTTATTACCGATAATGCAGCTAATTATGTATCAGCTGGGTACTTATTACAATCAAAGCATGGACACAATTATTAGTCTCGATGCACCACTCATTATATAAATCTTATTTTAAAAGATATTTGTGGTATGGACCATATTTTTAGTCTTTCTTCACATGCACCTAAGATCATAATTTTAAAGTATAATCATATCACATTTTTGTCTTGGTTAAGAAAGCAAGAAGATTGGGTTGAGATCGTGCGTCCTGTTGCTACCAGGTTTGGAACTATATTTATTACTTTGAAAAGTGTTTATGAATATAAACAAATACTTCAAAATTTTGTGACAAGTAAACATTTTCCAAGTCATAAGTTATCATGGAGTGTGAAAGGAAGAGAAGTTTGAGCTATTATTCTAGATAATAAAAATTGGGAAGCTTGTTTGATCATTGTGAAGATTGTGGCTTCTCTTATAAGGTTGTTGAGGATTGTTGAGTCAGATGAGAAGCCATCTTTGGTATATATATATATATATATAGCTCACAAAACAATTATAAATCTTTTTAAAGGAAGGAGAAATTGCATAAGCCTTATATAGATATTCTTAACCAACGATGGGATAAGCATCTTACTCAAAGGATCCATTAAGCAACTTATTTTATCAATCCTTGTTTTTTATATAATGGATACACATGTACAAATAATATTATAGGTGGTTTGTTTCAGTGATTGAATGCAAAGGTATTTTCTCTATTGAAGAGCAATAACAAGTGAAAAATGAAATTAAATTATATCGTGAAGTTTTAGGGAGTTTTCTTAGATCATCAACAAAGAGATAACTTATGATTGAAAAAATGTGGTATGGTAAGTTTTTATACTTTTAATTCATTCTTTACTTATTAATAAATATATATTTATTTTTCATAACTATTAATTTAAAATACAAATAAGGAGTTGAGATTATTCAGTGAAAATGCTCCAATATTGAGAAAACTCACTATTACATTACTTAGTAAATTAGCTTTTGCATCAGGTTATGAACGTAATTAGAGCAATTTTTAACATATTCATACAAAGAAACGAAATCATTTGAAAAATCAAAGACTTAATGTAATATGAAAATGAAGAACAGGTATTTTATAGTTTTGTTTTTATTTTTCATTATTTTATGTTTTATTATTGGCTTTATAATTTCTCTATTATGTATTCAGAGTGCTTAGTAAAAAGAGAACTTATAATCTAGTTGATATTGATTGTATTCACCATACTGATTTTTGGATTGAAGAGGAAGAACTATCACCTGATCTTGATTATGAAGAACTTGAAAAAGCAATTTATGAAGAAAATGCATTTATCACAATGAATAAATTAAGAACATCTACTGATGGTCAATTCATATCTTATTTTGATCATATTTAATTTTAAAGTATAATTATTACAATTTTAAAATTGAGAATAATTTCATACATTACTAATTTGTAATTTATTTGAATGTAGTAGAAGAAGTCAATGTAAATACTTTGGATGAAAGTGTAGTTTATAAATCTTTTGGAGAATTTGGAACTTTTGACGATGATGAGACACAACCTCCTTTAGAAATGCAATTTTGATTTTTTTGTTATTTTGAGTTTTATACTAGACTTAGATTTAGATTGAATTATCAGGTTTGATTTATTATTAGTTCATTATATAATAATAGACATTGATGCATATTTTATTTTAATAAAATATTTTATTTTTAGTTAGTCTTATAATTTTTACTTCTTATTTATTATATGTCAATTTTATAATGGTTTAATACCGATTGAACCTTTAAACCTTAATCCTTTCCTTTGACTGGTTTGATATCTGATATAATTTTCAAAACATTGTTATTTTACTCACTATGATGATCTTGTCCAACAAAGAAAAATCTTCTTGCAATTAAAGATTCATTTTCAAACTTAACTTTTTAGCTCTTAAACAGTTGATTACCCCATCGCTGGTGAAAGGGTATGCCTTGACAAAAGAAGTTCAAATATTCACTGAAATTATTCAAATATAATAAGAAATAATTCATTCATACGATCACATCCATTTTTACAAATAAGTTATACAGTTGTGATATGTGAAAAAGGATATAGAGCTTAAGAGTTAAGTATAGTCAATTATATGACAGTATTTGTTCTTATGGTAATGTTTTGTTGCAATTTTTTATAATTAGTATGACAAGTGTCGAGTGAAGAAGGGAGAACTATGAGCTAGCCATTGGAATAATAAATGTAATTGACTTTTGATCAATTAAATTCAATGGATACCCAGTAAGTTACGAAACTCCATGAGCTTGCAATATCTTATAACCTTCCTAAGTTGTAAGAGTCGGTGTCTCAACATTGTTATGAAATTCACAAAGGTCCTCTAAAGATTCCATAACAAGCACAATCATTTTATAGGCCTTTTACCAAAACTGCAAACACCTGTAACTTTGAAAAATGGAGAGGTTAAGGTGACTAGAGATGCAAACAAGGAATTATAAGAAAAAAGGAGAAAAAGGATATACTCTTGGTGTGATGAAATAGTTATCCTTGGTCATAAGTGCATAAGAGGAAGTTGCATATGTATATAGTAAAAGATAGGGATGAAGTTGACAAAGATAAAATAGCAAAAGAGGTGGATCAAAAATAACATCTTGCCATTTCTTTTTTAAAGAATAACAAGTATGTCTTTTTTCAATATTTATCAAATAAAGGTAATTAGTAGATATAATTGTAAAATCTTTTATATTCTAATTAATGGAGAGAGTACATATATTTTGTTGATGAAAAGATTATTAATAGAGAAGAATGTCAAATTGAAGAAATTGAACATGTGAACATCGTAGTTAGAGAAAAATTAAGAATTGAATCTAACATAATATGTAAAAAATGTTGGATGATAAATGATAGAAGTTTTACGGTAGATGTACTAATTATTATTAGGGGTTGTGACATGGCTTCTTTTTTGTTTTTTTGGAAGATGTAATATGCAACTACAGGAAAGGTATGATGGAGTTTGAGTGAAAAAGAAGGGTAATTAAGTTGCAAAATGGCCAGAAGGGAGCAATTATGATCTCTTTTAAATAGGTAACTAGGGTAATAGAGGGATGTAATATGTAACTACAGGAAAGGTATGATGGAGTTTGAGTGAAAAAAAAGGGTAATTAAGTTACAAAATAGCCAGAAGGGAGTAATTATGACCTCTTTTAAATAGGTAACTAGGTTAATAAAAGGATGTAATAAATTTTATCACTTTTATTTGTTACCAAAATGTTATCAAATGCAAAATTCTAAATTACCATAATGTATATATCAAATGATAAGAGATGGAATTGACAAAAGTAGAGTTATTAAATAATTTTTAAGAAACTCTTGATGTATTATTGAAGAAATACATGGTTGCTTTGTATAATCAAATGGTTTGCCACCATCAAGAATACATGACTATGATATTGTGTTGAAGAAGATAACATAAGTTATTAACTTAAGACCATATCAATATGTTGGAGTTCAAAAGAGAGCTGTGGAGGAGTTGGTTCAAAAAATACTCAAGTAATAGATCATTTAACAAAGTAAAGGTCTTTTTCCATTCCTTATTATATTGACAAGGAAGAAAGAAAACATTTGAAGATTGTAAGTTAACAATAACAATGTAGACAAACTATATAGGATAAATTTCTTATTCTTTTAATAGATGAGCTATTGTAAAAAATAAATTTAAAGATTGAATATCTTCAAATAAAGGTATTGGTGGAGGACATCTATAAAATAGCCTCTAGAACATATAAGGTTATTATGCATGTATAATATGCCTTTTGACTTAACTAATGATCTTCTTATATTACTAAATGTCTATATCTAAAAAAATTTATTTTAATATTTTATGATATATAATGTATAATAAATTTATCAAAAACATTTGAAGCATTTACCAAAAGTCTTGCAAATTTTTAAAGAACAATATTTATATGTCAAGGACCAACACGTGAAAAGAATGCTCTCAACTCTCTTTAAATTCCTTTATACCCTAATTTTCCTAAACCTGGCTCCCTTGGTTTCATTGCTTATTTTGGGAACACACCTCTATTTCCCTTCCTTCTGCTAATTCCCTTTTGGTTCATTTTTACCATTATAGGAAAATATTCTCTTATCAATCTTTCCACTCAATATTCTAGTACTAATAACCTAGTGGAAACTAGTTTTGATCCTACTTTATTGAGTTTATATCTAGTTTTTTCCTCCTCCAAACCTTTAACAATCCTTCGAAAATTCCTCTGTCAACCTTAGAATCCTTGCCCTCAACTGAGGCTAGTGATCTAGCTTCCCCCTCTCTTGTTGCTGCTCTCATCAAAATTCTCCTGCTTAGAGCTAAGAAATGGAACTCAAATTTAATTGGTTATATTATGAAAAAAAGATTATCATTTCCTATTTTCCAATAATGAGTATTTGCAAATTGGAAAAAAGTTTAGTCTTAAAAAGTTTTCATAAGTGAAGATGAGTTATTCATCTTCAATATTACAACCTTAGAGAACGTTCAAAAGATTCAGGAAATTAATCTTTGGCATATTTATGATAGACCCCTATTTATCACTAAAGGGTTCCCTAGCATCTCACTGAACAAAAATCATCTAATAACTATATTAATTTGGTTCAATAGATATGGGGTTCCTTAAGAATGTTGGTCTGTTGAGGGGGGTTCAAGTTACATTTTAAGCTCCTTGGGGAAACTTATTAGTCTTAATAAGAACACAACCAATTTAGAAAGGATAAGCCATGTTAAAGTTAGTGTAGAAGTTGATTTGATAGTGAACTCCTAAACTTTATTAAGATTAAGGGACTAAACTAAGAAAATCTTTAAAGACTCTCTCAAAGTCTCCTACCTTTGGAGGCCTAAGAAAAAGGAGATAATGTAGGTGTGGAAAGCTAAGAATAAGGAAACATAATATCTTGTAGAAGTAAAACCTACTCCTTTTACCACATCAACTGCTGTTTGAATAAAAGATGTTATGGTTCCATCAAAATAGATAGAACCCCTAAGTTCTCATTTTAGCCTTTTAAACCCCTCTAGCCCTCCACCCATAGAAGCAGTCAAGGTGGGTGAGGATATTCCTACTTAGGTAACTAACAACTTTCAAGGAAGTGTATTAGTGGATATGGAGACTTGGCTTACCAACAAATCTTCTCCGTCAGAGACCATACAACCTGGTCGATGTAGTGAAGGCCTAAATCTATGCAACATTGACTCCCCTTCAATACCTAATTCAAGTACTAATAGGGTAGATCAGGTAGGAAAGCTAGGAAGAAAAAGCTTGCTTTCCCTCCTCCCTTATAAAATTACTCATATGGAATGTTGCAAGCATAACTTTATTAAGCAATAATAAACCTAATTTTTTAGGATTATTTGAAACTAAACTCAAGTTAAATCAATTATATAAGGGATCTAGTTTTTGCATAAGGATTGGATAACAATTAGCAACAATAAGGCTTAATTTAATGGGAGGATAATTATCTATTTGGATCCGCTATTTTTATTGTTAGAAACTGAAAATGTGTTGACTAGTTCTTGCATCGTGACATCTTTTTGAAGCAATCTTAAGCTCCTATCTGTATCACTATTATCTATGCCTCTAATTTAAAATTTCAAAGAAGGTAGCTATAGGAGTACCTAAGATAGATAGTAAACAACATCTGTAGTCCTTAGCTCATTGCATAAGACTTTAACTATATTCTTTCACCAATGGCAATGTAAGGCATTAGGAGGAATCCTAATCCTAACCTTGAGGAGCTAACTCAACTTACTAAAGACTTGGAGTTGTCTAATCTAAACTACTTAGGGAAATTCTACACCTGGAATAAGAAACAATTTGGTAAATAGTTCTAACAAAAGAAGTTGGATAGGCATATGTTGAACTTTATATGGATGTCTCAATTTCATCTTAGCCATGCAAATTCTAGGAATTAGCTCACTTTAGATCACTCCCCAATTTGCATTAAGATCAAACCAAAAGAGGATAAAAGGAAATTTCCTTTCAGGTTATATAATTCATTACTAAAGCACTTTGACTTTATTGATGCTTTAAATATGGGACTAATATTTGATCTTAATGTTTTATTTGCTTATAAATCTGCAACTAAACTTAAAGCAATTAAAAATGGAACCAATCAAATGGTAGAGAATGATGATTAACCCAATGGTATGGGGAGAAAAGAGGCCTTAAATGCACTGGACAAATATAAAGAAAAATTGGCACCAAACCCCCTAGACAATTCCTTTAGAGAATAGGAATACCTAGAATTGAGGAGATATGTAAGTGCATAGAAGATTACAACTCTCAACTATGCATAGAAGATTACAACTCTCAATTATTGTAAGAATCAAGAGTCAGTTAGTTGAAGGAAGGAGAAAAGAACTCCAATCTAAGTTAGAAGGAATTGCAATAACATTATTGCACTTTCTAATTATAAGGGAAATCTCAATTTCGGATAATCAAAATTAAAGTAGCTAACTTATAAGTATTTTACAGAACTACTAGGTACCTTTTCTTGAAGCCTCTCCAATGTTTGGTGAGCTCAAGAATGCTCTCTAAATTTCACTCTGTCAGGACAACTCTAAAGAATTTATTAAGGAAATCATGACTGAAGAAATTAAAACTACCTTATTCTCCTTCTCTCCTGAAAAAACTCCAGATCCAAATGGATTTAATGCTAGGTTCTTTCAAAACTCTTTGAATCAAACTAGTAAATTGGTAATAAATTATATCTTGGAATTCTTCAAATCTAATAGATTCTTATAGAACTAAATAAAACTACCTTATCTAGTTCCAAAGGTCTCTAATCCCTAAAGTTTGAATCATTATAGACCCACTGCATATTGAAATATGATTTATAAGATAACCAATATATGAAAGATGATTTTCATCAATCCTTTGCAATGTACTTATGTTCAAGGTAGGAGCATTGGCAATAATATCGTAATTGCTCATGATTATTCAAGAGTTATAATTCCAAATCATCTATCAAGAGTTGTGCTTTGAATATTGACTTCACAAAGGCTTTCGATTCCTTGAGTTGGAACTTCATCATTTCCTCATTTCAAGCTTTGAGACTGCCTTAAATCTTTATAACTTAGGTTCAAAGTTATATCCTTTCTGTAACTTACTCAATCCTCTTAAGTAGGGTGATCCCCTGTCATCCCACCTTTTGTCATTTGCATACAGATCTTTCATAGACTCACTAAGCTTAAGATTGCAAAAGAACCCAGATCCCGATATCATTACAAGGGTGGTAAATTGAAAATATTCTGGCTCTCCTTCATATATGATTTGGTTTTCTGTATGGTGTATTTCCACCTCTATTAAGCTACTTATCAACTCTTTAGAGGAATTAAAAGACAATGCAAGTTTTCCATTTATCCCCAACAAGAGTTCCTTCATTCTTTCTACTAGTTTTAATCCCAGTACATGTGCATTTCTCATCTTTAAAGGGTTGAATCAATAACAACTCCCCTTACAATACCTTGGGGTTTCCATAACTGTGAAGAAGCTCACTAAGAAGGACTATTCCCCTATCCTAAACTCCATAAAATTGAAACTCAACAATTGGTGCAATAATTGGTTATCTTATAGTGGAAGATTACAACTGATCCTTTCCATTCTATCCAATCTATATAATTATTGGGTCTATATTATATCAGTCTTCCTAAAGGGGTGATAAAGGATATCAATAAGCTACTAAGTTGCTTTCTTTAGAGTGGATCAAATACAAAACCCAAAGACCCCAAGATAAGATGGATAATTATATGCTAAGCTAAGATTCATGGAGGACTGGGAATCACTTCAATCTGAACTATGAGTAAAATCATACTCATCAAGATACTTTGGAGACTTTGTTTTGATGGAGAAAACCTTTGGGTAAGATGGACACACCTTCATTTTCTAAAGGTTGCAAGTATTTGGAATGTTAAAGCTACGACTGTAATTTCTTACACAGTTAAATCTTGAAAATGTGAGGGTTAGTTCACTTACATATCAAATACAAGATCAGAGATGGTTACAACATCACTTTCTGATTTGATCATTGGTATATCAAGGGTCCTCTTTATATGCTAACTAATTTCTAACCTTTAAAATCTATCATCCTTACTAATACGAAGGTTCAAGCATTCATTAAGCATCATTTTTGGCATTGACTCCTCCATTCTATAAGATAGAGAAGAAATCATAAATAGTATGCCTTCTTACTCCCTTAATTCATCCATATATGATACAATGGCCCAGACCTTGGATAAATCTTCCACCTTAACCATCAAATCTTGCAAAGAGCTTCTTAATGGCTAACAGATCTACAAACCTGATTATAATCTGATATGGACTTGTCCTTCTCACTCCTTTATATTGTGGCTGGCAACTTGTCAAAGACTAGGAATTAGAGACAATCAAATACTCCATCACTAATCCAAATTGTGTGTTATATGAAGAAGCTTCTAAGATCTTAAGTCACTTACTTTTCAATTGCAAATATCTTGCTCACTTGTGGAATAACATTCTAAGGCTCTTCACTTTACAATGCTCTAGCTTACAATGAACACATATAATACATTGGCTTCCTCAGTTACCATTCACCAATAAGGGAGATTATAATCTATTTAAAGTTGCCTTTGGTGCACTAGTTTACCTTATTTGGCATGAAAGAAACGGTAGAATATTTAACTCGAGTTTTTTTAATAATCACTACAAAAAATTTATATAATTCGCGATGTTTTATTAATAAAACATCGCGAATTGTACAGACTTTTTGTGACGTTTTAAAAACGTCACGAAAAGTTTGAATTTTTTGCGACATTTTATAAAAACGTCGCGGATTTATGACACTTTCCGCGACGTTTTATTAATAAAACGTGGCGAAATAGAAACCGCGACGCTTTCTTCAAAAGAACGTCGTAGAAAGGTAACCTAAAACGTTCATTTTTAGACTACCGCTTCCTCTGAATCTTATATCCTAACAGAAAGAAGAAATATGAAATATCTCATGGGTCTCTCCCTCCGTCAGCCATGGACCTCCCGCTCCCGTCCACCTCCAAATCTCCAATTGACCAAGCTACCCTCCTCAACCTCTTCAAATCCACCTCAATTACATCTTCCAGAACCTAGACCTCTCTCAAACCCTGTCCTTCACTCAAACCCTTCTTGACTCCTCTGGCATGATTTTCTTCTCCAGCGTCGGGAAATCCGGTTTCGTCGCCAACAAGATCTCCCAGACCCTCATCTCCCTCGACATCTGTGCCGCCTTCCTCTCCCCTCTCGACGCCCTCCACGACGACATCAGCGCCCTCTCCGCCTACGACATCCTCGTCCTGTTTAGCAAATCTGGCAAGACCGATGAGCTCCTCCGCCTCGTGCGCATTTCTTATGTCCGTCACCTCCGTCCAAGGCAATGCACTCGCGTCCGTTTGCGACGTTATGGAAATCTTGTCTGGGTGGTTTTGTTTCGCATTTTAGTTGGGTACAAAGGATTAGAAGTTAAATTGGGATTTCTTCTACTTGTAATCCTATTTCCATTTACTTTGATTTGCTAGTTCGGTCGAAACTTATATTTTATGAGCTCTTATTTGCCATCGATTCCCCAACTTTTGTGCTTTTGAGACTCTTTTCATCTTTGTAAGTCGCTTTGTTTTGGATCTAAACTATATGTATATGATATTGTTCAGAAATTAAAGCTATCAACGATTTCTTTGTCTTTGCATATCTTGTTCTTTCATTTCCTCACGCTGTAGAAG
>JANQAP020000162.1:3095582-3109828 GCA_026874005.2 Erythroxylum coriaceum
TTAGCGCTTGTTTAACGTTGTCAGCTCGACGGAGCTTTCATGCTTAAGGTGACTCGGTCAAATTAATATTCTTTGTACTATTATCAAGTTCACCTTTAAGATATAACTTCAAACAATGACCATTAACTTTATGTGGATGACTTACCTCGATTGCCCCATATGGAAATACTTTTTCCATAATAAAGAGTCCAAACCATCTTGATTTAAGCTTACCAAGAAACAATATTAGGCGAGATTTGTATCTAAGAACTTGATCTCCCTCCTTAAATTGTCGTGATTACTTGATCATCTGGTTATGATAATTCTTGGCTCTTTCTTTATAAATTTTGGAATTTTCATAAGCTACCAATCACCATTCTTCCAATTCACTAATTTAGAAAATTTACTTCTCGCCTACATGATGAAGATCAAAACTCATGAGTCTCATAGCCCAATATGCCTTATGTTCTAATTCAACAAGTAGATGACATGCTTTTCTATAGACCAGCCTATTAGGTGTAGTGCCAATTGGTGTTTTACATGTCGTTTTATATGCCCATAGAGCATCATTTTACTTGGTTGACTAGTCTTTTCTCTAGTGCTCTATAGTCTCCAAAATTTGTTTTAAATCCCTATTAACTATCTCAACTTGGCTACTAGTTTGAGTGTGATACGGGGTGATAATCCTATGAGTGAGTCTATACTTTTTAAACACCTTTTCAAATTGCGCATTACAAAATTGGTACTCCTAAACTAATAATTGCTCTGCAAAACAAAAAAAATAAGATTTTCATAAAATTTACATCATCCCTAGCATCGTTTATGGGTAAAGTATTGTTTGTGGGTAAAGCATCGTTTATGGGTAAAGCTTGTGCTTCCACCTATTTAGATACATAGTCAAAAACTACTAGGATATATCTATTACCAAACGAATTTGGGAGGCCCCCATGAAACCCTAAATATCAAACACTTTATAAACAAGAATCATATTTTGAGGCTTCTCATCTCGAAGAGAAATATTACCTAATCATTGGCTTCTATCACATAAAGTTACGTAACCTTTGGTCGTCCTTAAAAATTGAAAGCAAAAAAAACTAACTCAAGGACAACAGTATGAATATTGTTCTGTACTGGCCAAAATGTACCATACCGACCAAAAAACGGAACGATAGTAAGGTTTTTGGTACCGGCCTTTGGTACCGGGCGATACTGGGAGTTTTCATTTGGTACCGTCTTGTACCAGCTAGTATTCAAAATATCGGTCACATATTAGCCAGTATTGTAAGTTTTAAAAAAAAGCAAGGACTGTTTTACAAATATGAAAATTTTTTAACCTAAACCCACCCTCCCTCTACACACCCGACACTCATTTGTTGCTTTCCTTTTGATTTTTTTTCACACTCTCACTTACGGACTCTCACTCACCTCCGTTCTCCCTTTCTTATTCTCCTCTCCATCTCCGACGGTGTTGCTCCCTCTCCGGCGATTGTCATCTTCCTCCCCGGTCCTTGCCAGCATCACACCATTTTTAGCCCTCCTCGGCTCCTCCGTGCGAGCACGCCATCATCTTCAGCCCTCCTCCACGAGGACCACCATGCTACCCCTGAACCTCCTCCATGTCACTGTCAGAGTGTCATCAACTGTTCTCCTCCACGCATCCATAGTTGTCAGATTTGGAATAATACCAAATCTAAACCCGACCAAACCTAAAAACCCGAAGTTGTGAAATTTTTTTGGGTTTGTTTTAAGCAACCGTCAGATTCAGTTCAAAACAACTGCGACTGAACCTCTATAATGCAGAATTACATCCTTTGGGTTTTTTAACTGTTTACGGTCAAACTTGAACTTGATTTAATCCACAATGAATTTCTCAAAACAAAGATGTTCACGCTCTTAGTATGTTCTTAAGCAGTTGAATTATATACAAGTATAGGTTAGTACTTTAGTTGAAATTAGCAAGTTCGATTTTCGATCATTAATTAGCTTCTTTTTAGTTGATACCTTAAATATCTGATCAGACATTTGTTGCTTTCATATTCTATTCCCGGACGTGACAGCCGAAATTGGCATACGCACATGTTTCTTGCAACTGCTACAATTTTTACCAATATATTCCTTATTCAAATACGTAATACAACTAATCCATTCACACTTTATTGTGGAACTTATTACAAATACAGCGTAATTAAACCAATAAGCAACATATTAACACACACATGACACCGCAAATAAAGGCGACAAGTTACTTTAGACCAGAAGATGAGTGTGCCAAATAACTCAGCACCTTTAGCACTAATTATAATGGCTTTGACCATGCGTCGGAATGCTGGATTGTTCCGGTTCACATTCAGCAGGAGAAGCGTAAGAGCTTCCGGCACCACCCGCAACAGCCACATCTTGATGAATTCGAACATCATCTTCAATCGAAATCGCCATTGTTTGTTCACCACATGGTCCAGTAGTGATTGTTTCTTGAATTACTTCATGCTCTTCCACACACGCTGGGGCTTCAGGAACATAAATTGGCTTCTTCTTCTTCTTGGCCAAGCAAATAAGTCCAACCAATAAGAATGCCAGAAAGAATGCGCCACCAAGTGTAGCGCACGCCACGATCACGTTTGTATGGTTGCCACCGTGAGGTCGAGGTGGCGCCACAAAGTTAGAAGACGGTGGTACCGAGTTAAAAGGCGGAGGTGCATCATAAACAGGAGGAGGGAGGCCGTGAAATGGTGGAAAGCTCGGCACTGAAACTGGGATAGGTGTTGGTGGTGTTGTAAAATATGAAGGGGGTTTCGGAGGCCCAACTGGGCCTTTGGATGGAGTTGGAGATGATCCAGTACGCGGTGGCGGAGGTTGTGTTCCGTATGAAGGTGATTTTGGTGGTGGTGTTGGTGAAGCTGGCAAATGTTGGGATGGTGCTGGCTCATTGTATATTGGAGGTCGGCACTCGCAAGAGCATGGTGACTGTGATGGGGGTGGATAATTTGGGTGGTTATAGTTATGATAGGGGTGATGTGGACGTGGGGGTGTGATCACTGGGTTGTATGGAACACCTAGTGGTGATGATGGAAGTGGTGGTGAAGGCGGAGGAGGAGAATAATATGGATAAGCGGCCATCTTCGAATGGAAAATGAAGGAGCTGTAAGCAGGACGCGGCAAGTTTGCCCTAATAGCAAGACGGATATGTTGTACTACAATGAACAGCCTCTATTTGTACTAGTTATGGGCTAATAAACTATTTCAAATCCTGTCATTTCTGTGATATTACAGCAAGGCTTGGTATGATCCCGAATTTATTTGAGCTGTGCTTGGAAACTACATAGGATGAGTAATTCCTAAGTATGAAAAACTTGGAATCAGAAGTATAAAACTTAAGTGCAATTATAAAGCCAGATCAGAAGACAACCGATGTCTTTGTTAAGTAATATCAACTTAATGGCATAAATATGCATTTGCTGAAATACGAAAACAAACGTCAAGTTGCAAAAGATTTAAACCAATGCTATCATCAAATAGCCATTAATTTATCTAGTATAATTCGTTAGTCAGTAATCGAAAGCCATTCACACATGACACGATAGATTCCCGATTACGTGTGTGACCAAACATATGGCTTTGAGCTTCGAGGCATGTTTTGGTTTGGTTAATTAAGTCATGCTTCCACCAATTAGATATCGACAATTACAATGTTTCGTCAGGTTTTGAGGGTTTATGCCTCTCTATTGCCATTTCTTCCAGAGGCAAAGAATTGTGAGATATCGCCGTAGATGAAGAATGAAAGTAAATAAGAGCTGTCTTTTATTTATCTCAACAACAGTCTTTACATTGCAAGTGTGCTTATATACAGTCAACTAAATAAAGAATAAGTGGTCAACAAGTGTATACAAAAATGACCTCCAATTAAAATAAAAACGACAATACATATCATAACATTCCCCTCTCAAGGTAGAGGTTGGTGGACATCAACCAAACCCAACTTGGAAAGAAGAGAAGCAAAGAGTGGTGTTGCCAAAGCTTTAGTAAAAAGATTTACCAATTGACTCCCGGAAGAAATATGAGTAGAAGCAACAAAACCAAGCTTGTATTGATCACGAACTACATGACAGTCAATATCAAGATGTTTAGTGCGTTCATGAAAAACAAGGTTAGCAGGAATATGTATGACAACCTTGTTATCACACCACAAAGGAATAGGTGAAGTGAAAGAAATCTGTAAATCATGCAAAACATAAGAAATCCATAACAATTTACACACAGTTGAAGCCATGCTGCGATACTCTGCCTCAGCAGAAGATCTGGCAACTGTGGGCTGTTTTTTAGTCTTCCAAGAGACTAAAGAAGAACCCAAGAAGACACAAAAACCAGAAATAGACCTTCAAGTTGTTAAGCAAGAACCCCAATCAGCATCACATTAAGCCATAAGTGAACATACAGAAGATGCTGGAGAAACAGAAGATGCAGTGGAAGTAGGGAAAAATAAACCTGTAGAGGGACAACCCTTCAAGTATTTCAACAAGTGAAGAGCAGCATCCCAATGACCTTGGCAAGGAGCATGAAGGAACTGAGGAGCATGAAGGAACTAACTTAGCTGTTGAATTGCAAAGATAATGTCAGGACGAGTAAATCCTAAATATAGTAGCCTACCAATTAACCTTCTATACGGCCCTGCATCATCTAGCAACTGACCAGATTTGTCAGTTAATTGCAAGCCTTTAGGCAGTGGTGTAGAAACTGGTTTTGCTCTAGTTAAACTCGAATCAGACAAAATATCCAAAATATACTTCCTTTGATTGACATATAAACTAGTAGATGATCTAGCAATCTCTAAACTAAGGAAATATTTAACTGGGCTAAGATCCTTGATGGTAAAGGCAGAATGCAGAAAACCTTTAATGTCATTTAAGATAGCTTCAGATGGTCCAGTTAACAAAACATCATCCACATAGATAAGAAGTGCAACAAAAGTACAACCAGTGGACTTGGTAAACAAGCAATGATCATGTTGGGATTGCACAAAACCATAAGAAAGCAAGTGTTTAGTAAATTCACAATTCCATTGTCGAGAGGCTTGCTTTAAGCCATACAAGGACCTATTCAGCTTGCAAACTTCATTAGGTCCAGCCTTAGTATACCCATCTGGTGGTGTCATATACACTTCCTCATCAAGAAAGCCATACAAAAAAGTATTATTCACATCTAATTGATGTATAGGCCAAGCAAAATGTGCAGCAAAAGTTAGTAACAAACGAATAGTTACTGTTTTAACAATTGGTGAAAAGCTATTAGTAAAATCAATGCCTTCAATTTGATGATAACCTTTTGCTACTAACCGAGCCTTATAGAGGTCAATAGTTCCATCAGGCTTAAGCTTCACCTTATAAACCCACCTAGAACCAATGGCCTTCTTACCATCTGGTAAAGGGGTTAAAATCCAAGTCTGATTAGATTCCAGTGCATCCAACTCCTGCTGCATAGCTTTTATCCAATTTGCATTAGATTTAGCCTGATGATAAGTTGAGGTTCCTGAATATTGGAAACATTTGCCAAAAAAGACATGTATGTGGAAGTAAGGTGTGGGGTAGGTATAAAAGGAAAAGTAGGAGGGGTATAGGTAGAGGAATTACACTCTGAAGACTGACAATGAGAAGAGGAAGATAAAACATTGTTGGTGGTTATATGAGACACAAAATCATTTAACCAATCTGGTTTATGTGACATTCTATTACTTCTTCGTAAACAAGGAGTAGGAATAATTGGGAAAGTTGAAGAAGGAGATGATCAAGATTCGGTGATAGGTAGATCAGTGTTTAAGATTGGAGAATTGATGGGAGAACTAGTAGAATTAGAAGCTGAAACATCAAGAATGTCAGAAGACTGATCAGCTGGAACCAAAGGAAGTGGAATAGCTGGTGTTGCACTAGAAGAAGACTGAAAAGGGAATGTAGTTTCATGACAAACTACATCTCTAGAAACAAGAACATAATGAGAGACAAGGTTAAACAATTTATAAGCCTTTTGCCCATGACTATAACCCAAGAAAATGCATTTATATGCCTTTGGATCAAACTTATCCTAATGGGTTTGAACATTTGTAGCAAAACAAAGACAACCAAAAGATTTTATATGATCATACTTGGGTGGATAATTATATAAAATCTCATAAGGTATTTTCCACCTTAGAAGACAAGTAGGAAGCCTATTTATGAGATAGGTTGCTGTAAGTATAGAATCACCCCAAAACTGTTTAGGTAAGGAAGCTTGAAACATAAGAGCTCGAGCTATCTGTAATAAATGTCTATGTTTTCTCCTCATTATCCCATTTTGTTGTGGTGTATAAACACATGACTTATGATGAAGAATTCTCAATTCCTTAAACAGTTTCTGACTCCCCACTTAAGAACTCAGCTCCATTATCAGTTCGAACGGTTTGAACTGATTTCTGAAACTGAGTTCTAACCATTTTAAAAAAACTGTCTAAAATCTAGATCACTTGACACTTATGATTCATCAAATACATCCAAGTTGCCCTATTGTAATCATCCACTATAGTCAGGAAATATTTCCCACTAGACATATAATGTTGACTATAGGGACCCCAAATATCTACATTCACTAGCTGGAAAACAGAGACAGTATGAATAGTGCTAGATGGAAATGACAATCTGTGTTGTTTAGCAAGTGGGCAAACATCACAAACACCAGCTATACCAACAATTTTATTATCAAAGGAAACAATGTGTCTAAGTACAATGTCAGAAACATGGCCTAAACGTTGATATCAAAGTTTGTACATAGACATAGAATGAACATTAGTGATTCTACTATCAACAGTACACAAAGAATATCTGGCTATAGTGTCCGCATTGAAGGAATCCTTGTCTAGGATATACAGCCTGCCTATAACCTTACAAACTACCAATATGTGGTTAGTCTTCAGGTCCTACAAAATGCAATAATTTGGATAAAATGTGAAGGTAATAGAGGATGTGGTTGCAAGTTTATTAACAGACAAAAAGTTGAACTTGAAAACATCACCAATGTGTTTTCTTACCAAATAAACTTTTCTTACCAAATAAACTTTTCTTACCAAGACAAGTTTATTTGGTAAGAAAACATCACCAATGTGATGTACATGATTTTAAGTTCCATCAGGCAGATATACTGGTATAGAAGTGTTAGGTACAATAGGTTTAGTTAATAAGGAAATATCCACACACATATGATTTGAGGCTCTTGTATCTAATATCCATGAATCTAAACCTATGCTATTAAGACTGGGAAGAGCTAGATAAGGAAGTGTACCTGCAAAATCTGAAAGATGTGCTAGGTTCACCATTAGAGGATCTGAAACTGCTTTATTCGTCACCAGCTTCAGCAATTCTTGTTTGATCAATTCAAATAAAGGAGGATTGGAGGTACCAACAGTTGTATCTCCTACTAATGTACTGTTATTTATAGTTACTGAACTATCTTCATTCACTGCATTAGCTGTATAAGATTTTCCACTTCCTTTTCCTCTCCTATTTTTCAGCTCCTTGTACCAGTCTGGTACACCAGTGAGCTTAAAACTTTTTTCTTTCAGATGACCATTCTTCTTGCAATAAGAACAGTGCATCTCACCCTTACCACTATTGCCCCATTTTTTCTTAGATTGTTTCCCTCCTCCATCTGTAACCTTTTTAGTATTCCCTGGATTCACTAACATAGCACTATGCTCCACTCCTTCACTAAAAACCATCTGTACCGCCCTTTGCTTTTCTACCCTTAAGACCATAAAGTAGGCCTTATTGATAGATGGCAAAGGTTCCATAACCAAGATTTGATTCCTAATATGATCATAACTCTCATTTAGACCCATGAGAAATTGCATCAGCTGATTCAAGGAAGTCAAGTCAGCTAGAGCCCTAAGTGCTCCAAATACACACTGTGCTGTCGCCCCACAGGTACACTATGGGACAGGCATAAGACACTAAAGCTCATCCCATAATTTCTTAAGGCTAGTAAAGTACGTAGCTACAGACATATTTCCTTGTGATGCTACACTAATTTGTTTTTGTAAGTGACACAATAATGGACCATTACTCTCTCCAAACCTTTTTTTCCAAATCTGACCAAAGTTCTCAGGCAGAATTTGTATAAATGAAGGCTTCAACTATATCCTTCGACATGGAGTTCAAAATCCATGATCTAACCATGTAATATGTCCTAATCCATTTATCAAAGTCAAGAGATCCTGGACTAGGTTTCTGACAGGTACCATTGATAAACCCTAATTTCATCTTAGCTCCTAAGGCTATTTTAACCGATCTACTCCAGCTCTGAAAATTAGATCCAGTTAAGACTGCAGTAACTAAACTCATACCTAGATAATCTGATCCTTGAAGGTATAGTGGAGTTTCTTCAGGCAGAACCCTCGATCTAGGATCAAGAGTTGATCCAGCAGATGAGTCGTGTGAAAAACCTTCCATCGTCACTAGAGCTTCAGAGAGAAGGATAAAAACCTTCCATCGTCACTAGAGATTCAGAGAGAAGGTGCACCCGTGAGAAGAAATGAAGTTTCCCAAAAACCCTAACTCTGGGTCCCTTAATCCAGACACTTCCTCAAGACCGAAACAAAAACAAAGCCGTTGATGATGATCTTCAATTGACTGCCTACAATAGCCCCAAGCTAATCGATCAAGAATGATGATCGATCGCAGTGCCGTTGCCTTAGCTCTGATACCATGTGAGATATCACCGTAGATGAAGAAGGAAAGTAAATAAGAGCTGTCTTTTATTTATCTCAACAATAGTCTTTACATCGCAAGTGTGCTTATATACAGTCAACTAAATAAAGAATAAGTGGTCAACAAGTCTATACAAAAACGACCACCAATTAAAATAAAAACGACAATACATATCATAACAAGAATATCTTGTTAGTGACTCTTTTTTCCTTTAAAGTATTGACCTCGTGTTGGAAGAATGGAACCATAGATCACATACTATAGTTGCGTATAATTACAACTACAAAATTATTTTTTTTTCAATGCCAAATGATATAGTGAACGCAATTGCAGTGTAAAATCAAACAATCCAACATGCAATCTAGTACAATGCAACCCCCATTTGGAATGCTGCAAGTTTGGAATCAGCCCAAGCGTGTATGTCATCAGTAAGTTCGGTTGATCAGTTCACTGTACATCTTTGCCACTTTCCTACTTGTAGCGGTAGACCGGTTTTGACACCGAAGGAAAGTAAATAACGAGTAGCAAGTAGCAACAACTTTATGACCATCATGATAATTTTGGCAGAGCCAATTAAAAGGGAAGTTGCTACGATAAATTATAAGTATGTAGCAGATAATGACATAATAATAGGATATAGAAAACTAAACAGAAAGTTCATATGCTTCGATTATTAGTCCAATAAGCCATTTTTTAATATTAAATTATTTGATACTATACATTATTATGATTTTAATATGAACTATAATTACTGTTATTCTATTTTGACATAAATGATTAAGATTATAATCTAATTATAAATAAATTAATAATATTTCATTTTAATAATTATAGAAATTTAAGGCTTCATTAATAAAATTAAAATTATATTGTTTTCCAAAAAAGAAATTGAAATTATCTGTTCTTTTTTTTATGGCAAAAAGTGATATTAATTTAGAAAATGCTATCATGATTATCTCAGTTAATCATGTTAGCTTCTTCTTCTTCGTTTTTTTTCCTTATCTCAACTAAGTTAGATTCCTTTTTCTTAATCTATTGTTCTGATTTGGATAGTATTATTCAACAAGTTGACATTCTAATTATTCCTGATATTGCAGAAGGAATCGAAATTCTCCACCTAAACCAGAATGGCAGAAAGTCATAAGAAATTATCGTTCTCTTATCAGAGGTGACATTGGACTTGTAAAATAATAAATTTATATTTTTACTTTGTGTAAAATGGATTTTTTTATAGTATTTTTACTTTGCATGAAAATAGATTGTTTTCTAATATTCTGTAGGGTAAACGACATTGGACTTTCATGTTATTTAAGTAACTATAAAAAAATATAACCTAAAATTATTAAAAATTTGTCATTTTTAATTTTTTACAAAAATATTTTTCTTAATTTCATTTTAAAAATAGTAACAAAACACATGTGGTATGAATATCACAAATGAACTAATTAAATTATGCTAATATGATGGTTGAATTCAATTCATAAACTTGAAATGAATTAATTAAATATCACCCAAACTAATAATTTATTGTAATTATTTTTAAATTATTAATTTGAGTAGAGGTTAATTAGTTTGGTCGGTCTCAGAGTTGAATTGATGTGCCATATCAATAATATTTGATTGGTTAATATGTGATGTTCAAATCTCATATATTACACTGCTTTTTTTAACGGAGATTTGAAAGGCATTTTTTTAGAAAATGAAAAGTAGAAGAATTTTTGGAGATCTTTTAAAAATAAGAAAATTATTTTAAATTTAATTAAAATATAGGAGAGTCTTGCATTAATTAACCGTATGATGTATTTATATATAAATATAATTTTATTAATATTTTATTTAAAAATTAACACAATTTTAATTATCACTAGTAGAAGATAAACTAGTAAAAAATGTATATTATGTATGTATATCTATATGCAATTGTTGCTTAAAATTTGTGATAAAGTGTTGAGATAACAAATAAATGTGTTGTTTTTTTGATGCCATAAATAGGATATTTTGAGGCAACTAAGATAATGATATTGCTAAATGAAGATAATCTTGTAATAGCAAAGAAAAATTACTTCATAAGCATATTAAATACAAACTATGACAAATTGATTTTGCTATTTTAAAAAATCTTTGAAGATTAAGAGAAAGTTACAATAGATATTGACTTGTAGTAGTAAAAACGATACTTACAACAAAATGATTTTCAACAAAAAGTGAAAGTTATTGTTAGGCTTGTTAATAGGGGGAGTTGCGACCAAGTCAAGACTCGAACTTGTTCAAATTGCATGAAATAATGTCATTTTAAGAGTTTTATTTAAAATGATGTTATTTTTAGTTGAGCGTCGAACCTTTTGGATAGCACCTTTGTTCAATCCCTTAAACCCTATCCCAACCACAAACTTGATCAATATGATCTAATCTATTTGACTTTTAGTCAAACTAAACCAAATTGAACTAAATCCTAATGGGTTTAGATCGCTAACTCTATATGTTTTAGGCCAAATATTAATTGGTCTAGATGATTTAAAGCAAAAATTTTATAGTAGCATATAACAATTGTGGAAAACATGTTTTTCCATGTTTTGTTTTCCCCCTCTTTAATCTTATAGTTTTCACTCGTCTTGTCCACCATGATCCCTGCTTTGCCTATTTATCCTCCACCATATCTTTCTATCATCCTAAAGCCTCTTGTTTTTCCTTTCCCTTTTATTTTTGGCTCTTCTATATTCTTTTCCCCACCTCTCTTGCACCTAAGGTTCTTTATTATGGTAACTTTGCTTATTGTCTTCTTTTCCACTTCGTGACCATTTTCATTCCCCCTTACTTGGTCAGTTGGTCCTCCCCTTCATCCTAAAGCTGGTGAGAGATTATGGATTTTAGAATTAAGGGACATCTTTTTCTTTTTATATTTTTCCTTCTCCTATATTTTTTGGTTACAATTTTTGATAATTGTCTTTTCAAAGATTGCCTATTTTTCTCCCTACTTCTTTTCTTTTGTTATGTCTATCAAAACTTAGAAGCTAGAATTCTTTAATATAATGACCTTTCAACCCCTTCATTTAAGTCCTAAGATTTTTCCAGCTTCTCTAGCCCCATCTAACCAAGCTCAAGTCTCAGGAAAGATAGCAGATAAGAACCTTGAGCTAAACCCACGTCCTTGACTCTCTTAGAAGCAAGTTGTTAGTGACAGCCTAGACACTTCTCTAAAATATTGTCCCTAACTTTGGAAGGGGATGAGACCTTGTTGCATTCAGAGGTGGAAGTGTTGAAAGTAATTGAAACATTGGAACTCCACTGTGATTGGTTTATTCATTAAAAAAATGCCTTCCCTTTTAAGTCATTCAATTATGGGCATTCAAACATTGGATAATTAAATGGATAGTGGAAGTCCTTATGTCAGAAGAAAACAACTTCTTGTTCAAATTCTCTACTGAATCAAAGATACGAAGGTTACACTCATTTTCCTATAATTCTAGAAATCAGGAGTCAATATAGACTAAATAAAGATTGAGATTGTCCCTATTTGGATCAACATGCACTATGTTCCCCTATAATATTGGTTCACTAAAGGATTAAGTATGCTAGCAAGTTTCATCGGGAGACTTGTATGTATAAATGAATCTAAGGAAAAGGATAGGTTATGTAAGAATGAGTGTGTGTCCATGGGTGGGTAGGTCGGTAGGTGTGTAGCCATAGATAAGGAGCTTCTAGATGCAATCTTATTAATAAGACTAAGGGAAAATACTCTCTATAAGGATTTGATTACGATCAATTGTCAATAGAGACCTGCCTTTAAACATAAGATCTAGAAACCCACTATAAAGAGATCCATGAAAGGTGATTATAGTGAGTTGATGGGAATTAGAGACCAAGGTAAGGAAACTCAATCATAGGGCACCAATGGAGTAACATATGGTTGAAATAATTATGAGTATTGGTAATAAGGATGAACACATCAACAAAAGAGGAAAAAGGTGCCAAAGTAGTTAGCTATCCATTAGATCAACCAACCAATGGTTCAAGGGACTACATAAAGGATAGAAATTCAAAGGGGAAAGAAATTTTTTTATCCAGAAAAGATTCCTTCCATAATGAAAGTAATGGGAGTAGACATAAGCAGAAGTGATCCTCATGAGTAACATAAGGAAGAAAACTTAATTGTTAAGATCCAAGCTAAAGACTTATCTTATCCTAACCCTAAATAGCTGGATGATGATGGATTCAGGAGTACTTGAAAGAAAATAGGCAGGAAAAAATTGTCCAAGGGACCAAAATTATCATCCTCTTAGCATATTAATTGTTGCTTGGAAATCAGGGGCATTAATTACTAAAAAATAGACTAGTTTTGAAGGATTTTTTTAAAGGATTTTATCCTAGACACCATAAGCATGATAGAAACCAAAATCAACCCTTAAAATTTATCTCAACTTGATGTGTTAGGCAATAATTGAGCTTTTTTATCTAACCATTAATATCACCATTTTAGTATAATCATTTAGAAGAATGACACTTGCAAGGTAAAGGTGAATATTATTTTATATAGTGATTAGTTGATAAATTTGACTTCTTTCTTTTCACAAGAAAATAGCTTGATAAATACAACTTTTGTTTATAGATCCAACTACACTTTATATAGGAAAAACCTATAGGAAAATCTCAATTCAATTTATATTAATACCACAGGACCTTAGCTCATAATTGTTGATTTCAACAATACTTTATTCAGATTAGAGGTTGAAGAAAAATCCTTACTTGAGAAACTTCTCAAGTGAATTCGGGTAATATATTAAAAGGATTGAGGTTGCAGATCTAAAGGTTGAAGGATACTTCTATACTTGGAGTAATAAGTAATACTCTAGGTGGCATATCTAAAAGAAACTTGGCAGGACATGGTTAATCAAGATTGGATGGTGGGATTTCCATAAAGTAAAGTTGTATTTAGAGAGTCCTTTTTCTCGAACCATTCCTTTTCTATAATTCAAAGCCTGTTATATTAGAGGCTAATGTTTCTATATTGAAAATCAACCCCCCTTTCACCTATCTTGGATTGCCCCTATCTACTAGGAGACTTCAATTCAGGGTTTATCTGCCTTTAATAGAAAAGGTTAAAAAAAGTTAGGAAGTTAATGTAATGAAGAATTAACTTAGGCAAGTATAGTGGTTCTGATCAAATCAGTGTTAAGTTCCATGCATATATACTGGTCATCCAACTTCTTTCTAACAAAAAGGGTGGTCAAAACATTGGACTAGATTATGCGGAGATAGTTATGGAAGGGATTGGGTAATAGGAGAGGGCTAACTAAAATGGGTAGTGTTATGTAAATCAAAGGTTGAAAAGGGTCTAGGGATCGTCTCATTCAGTTTATGTAACAAAACGTTGATGATGAAGAAACTGTGAAGACTCATGGAGAACAAATACTCCTTGTGGATTACATAGATAAACACTTATTTCTTAAATAGAAGGAGCTTATGATGTTGGACCAATGGTGGTTGACAAATAAAAATCCCTTTATGTTTTGATAATTATAAAATATATAGAATTGGTTAAGA
>JANQAP020000163.1:30583-43180 GCA_026874005.2 Erythroxylum coriaceum
ATCAAGTAAATTGTAGAGACAAACGCAAGCCTGAGTAGTGCCACATTTCTATCGCCGTCCTTCGTGTGGTTGACGAACCAAGACAGTGTAGGCTCCCATTCAAAGAGATGGTTTATCTCTCCCACCAAATATTGTACTTTACTCCATATAGATTTAGAGTACATACAATTAAAGAAGAGGTGATTTCTATCCTCATCTGCATTTTGGTAAAGTTCGCAGTAAAAATTAATCGAGTTTGAATCATCGGCATTTGGTTATGAGTTTGTTCTTTATTGCCAATTAACCAGGTGATAAATGAAGCTTTGGGGTTCGTGTTGTTCTTCCATATTAGGTGATGTCAAGACATTTGAGTACTATTGTGCCTGAATATATGATGGCAAGATGCATTAAAGAAGACATCATTTAAGTTCAGAACCCAACAGATAGTGTCGTATAGCATAATGTCCCCCAGCTATGGGAGTAAGATTCTTAGAGAGGCAAATCCCCTAAAGTTAGCCCTCCATTTACCATTGATAATTAGACCTGATACTCTTACATCCAACGGCACGCGATTACGAATTTGGGCATGAATAAGGTGGTTTATAAGGAGGCTAATCTCTAGTCAATTGTCAAATCATACCCAGATGTTTCTCCCTTCATTAATTCTATGCTTGTTATGAGGATACAACCAAGTCCTCATCTTCAATATTTCATTAAAAAACTAGGAGAAATGGGAAGAAGTGTCTATATCCCAGAAGTGACAACCTTGAAGATGGATTTGGTGTTTTCATTTAGTCCAAAGTGCTTCTTTGTCCGTAACCAGCCTCCAAAGTTTTTTCCAAGTAATAATTTTTACATAATCACCATAGATTGTATACTGAGTCCTCCAAGGGTCTTCGAAAGAGTAATATCACTCTACTTGACTTTTGCCTTCCTCCTTGAATCACAACCACCAGACCTAGGAATGCTTTGAGAAGACGATCGATTTCTTTGATGATCTTACAAGGCAAGATCGTATAGGCTAACCAGTGGGTATGAAGACTACTCAAAACAGATATAATTAGGGTGATTCTTCCTGTATAGGAAAGAAAACAATTTTTTCAAGAGGACTTTGCTTTTTAACCTTTCCAAAATAGAGATGCAATTCGCAAACTTTACTTTAGAGGGAGAAATTGTTATACCAAGATATTTGATAATAGGAGGTGAATACGAAGCCCTGTAGCTTTGCTAAGATCATTGGACTTGCAAACATTAGCTGAAACAATTAGATAACTTTTCTCCATGTTTATCTATAAGTCAGACCACTTCGAGAAATTCATTAGTGCATTCATAAGAATGGTTACAAAGGCTAGATCCGCAACACAGAATAAAATGAGATCATCTGCAAAGGATAAATGCGTGAGATGAAGATCATGACATTTCTAATGGTACTTGAAGTTACCATTAGAAGATGTAAGTGAGTGGATGAGTCTAGATAAGGCCTCCATTAACATGGTGAAAATGTATAGGGAAAGAAGGTCCCCTTGTTGGAGCCCCTTATGATTTTTTAACAATTTTGAAGGTGATCCATTAACCAAAACACTTATGGAGGGGGTCCGTATACACTCCATCAACTAATTAACAAAGGTAGGTGGAATTTCCAGGAAGGTTTTGACAAATCCCCAATTTACCGTGTCAAACACTTTGTAGAAATCAATCTTTAACATGCAGCTGTTTATGTGCTTCCCCAAATAGTAATATTTCACCAGTTCTTGAAGTAAGTGAATGTTATCTCTGATATTCCGACCTGGAATGAATGCCCTTTGAGTTGCTTCCACTGTATTCTTAAGGACCCCTTTTAATCAATTCTTTTGTAAACTTTGTTGCAACACGAGATAGGGTGAAAATCCCCTATATGCATTGGATGTTTATGTTTGGCCACCAGACAAATATAGGTATTATCTAATTCTTTCAGCATATTGGAATTCCAATACTGTTTCAGCCACCAATGATCCAGTGATTTCCCAAGTCTGCTGGAAGAACCATACTATGAAACCATCCAGTCTTGGGGCTTTGGAAGGATGTAATTGTGTAACTATTGATTAGATATCTTGTGAGGAGAAGGGGATAATCAGAGCTGCCTTATTCTCCTCTAAAATGACTCCCACTAACATTCTCTTTATACTGACAGTTGGCATCTCTCCCAAATCTAGTTCCATCAGTTACAAGAAGAAGTTTCTTGACATTTCAAGTAAGGTCTCCTAGTCAGAAAGAGTGATTCCATTACTATCCTGTAGGCTAATAATTTTTTTGACATTTCTTCTAGCCATGATAGAAACATGATAGAATTTAGTGTTAGCATCACCTTCTCTAATCTAGTTCAATCTAGCCTTTTGCTTCTGGATGGAATGATGAAGGTCCAATGACTGTTGGTACTCTTTGAGAAGATTACACTCTAGCTCTCTTTATTGACATCCTTCGGGTGATTGTAGCACTTCTCTTGGGCCTGCTGAACTCTATTACGGAGAATACATATATTCAGGTTTGTTTTTTTGTAGTAGAAGTATTTACCAGTTCTTCGGAAAAATATCTACTAGTAGCCCGTTTTAATGCTTCTTTTATCCTTCTCAGTTTCTACATCAACTGATACGCTTTAAAGCCTTAAAACTTTTGTTGCCAGTAGCTATGAATAATGTCCTAAAAACCTTCCAATTGAGTAGTGCCACTAAAAAAATGAAGGGAGTTCTCCTTATTCTATCTTTAACCCAGCAGTGAATGAGCAGGAAGGAATGGTCTGAAGTCAAGTTTTCCCCAAAATGAACAAAGGATTGGGGAAATTCATTCTTGAGTTAACCAAACATCTATCTAGCTTCTTTTAGATAAGCATAACCCCTTGTTGGTTGTTAGACTAGGTGAGTAATCGTCCATTTGAGCATAAATCTATAAGCTCTACCCCTTTGGCAAGTTTGTGAGCTCATTTGTGTTAGCTATAGAGTATTGAGTATTGCCTTCTTCCTTCTACCTTCCTCAGATTGAGAATACAGTTAAAGTCTCCAACCATAATCCAAGGATCGGAAGTAATGTCATTGATCCTTTTCAGACAGCTCCACAAAGAAAAATATTGGAAAGAAAAGTTGGCCGCATAAACCAGAGTGAGCACAAACCACAAAGGTTGCCCTACAAATTTACACAATATGTGCAAATGCTGATCACTTTCTTCTTCAACTTGGACATCCATCATACCCGAGTCATACATACATACAATCTGCCCATTGTAATAGGACTTATGATTAGATAATCCCCTCTATTGTGAACCCAAAAATTTCTAAACATTAAAGGTAGACATATCCTTTATTCTAGTTTCAAACAATCTTATTATTAATGGGTTCTTCACCTTAACAAGGTCTTTCAGTACAGACCTCTTCTTAGGTTCATTTAGGTCCCGTATATTCCAAATCAGAAAAGACATTTCGAGGAGATGATCCCCTTATTTTTCTTCTTTCCTTTTTTCCTATTAGCACTCTTTTTTGTTGCAACAACTAAAGTCTGGATTGATTCTAGTTCCTCTAAATTAGAAGGTAATGGCTTACCATTAGTGGTATCAAGGTTTGGAACTTCCATGGTATTTAGTGTTTCCACTACTCCATTTTTGTTGTTGAGCCTGTTGTGGATCTGATTTAACTCCAAAGTAGAATCACTTCCCGGATTTGTAGACAACCCCTCAACACATATCCCAAGAGTCACTGTAACCTCATCATCACATTGGGCATTAATCTCAAAGGTGATCTGTTCATAAGTATTTTGAGATGGGATTTCTGTATCGTTCTCCAGTTGAATAATTTTTCCAGTCGATTTCCATTTCTTGCTAATGTTTGGTTTCCATAGGTAAGACAATTGAATGGACTTTAGAACCATTTCTTCATTTTCTCCCACACTCATCACAGTAAGATTATCAGGTAAAACTGATGATTTGGGTATCTCAATATAAACTTTGGCGTAGCCAACCCTTTCCATATTCAGAGTTTGAGAGTCCAGTGTTAGAGGTTTACCTAAGGCACTTGCCACATAGCTCAATCGTTGGAGCGTCCACAGTTCTGTGGGGAGGTTATAAAGATAGACCCATATTGAGAATTTCTCTATCGAGCCCTTGTCCATTTCCATACCCAGACTTTATCTACGCAAGAAAAGAGGTTGATCCTCGATGTGCCAGAGGCCCCGCTCAACTATACTCTGCATTTCACAATCCTTGCCAAAGTTGAATAGGAATGATCTATCTTCACGTAACAACACTTGTTCCAGACCCTTAGAACTCCATCTGGCAAGAGCCCAAGCCTTCACCACAAGGAATGCTGGCCTCTTATTCCAGAAAAAGCCGATGAGAGCTGAGGACCAAACACTAATGTCTACTTTAATAATGTCTCTAGGGGCGAAATCACTCCATCCTTCAATACCTCTGGAAAGTGCGTCAGGTTTACCTTGGGTACCAGGGTATTGGCTTCCTCTTCTAGGCTCCAACGGGTTACATGCTCATATTCACAAGCTTAGAGATTTGGGGATTTGCTTTATCCTTTGTCAAGTGCTTCCATTTGAAGTTCTCTCTGGAAAGCACTGAGAAGGCTTCCTTTAGGCCTGAAGGTTCCCCGACATCCATCTTAGTATTACTCATTGATATTTGAAAAATAATTTTTCAAATGTCAATTCACTCTAGTTAGAGAATTTCTTAAATCACTACTAATCAAGAATAATAGAACATTCTTTCTAATTACTTTAGAGTGACGAATCCTTTATTAACTTACTCAACTATCTCTACATATTTCATACTATATACAAGTATTAATGATTGAGCTACCCTAAATATAATAAATCATAAGTAGCATCAAAATACTATAATTGTCACATGAGATACTTTGGTAATCTTAAGGCTAATGATCAATTATAAAACCATTATAATAAGAAAATTTATAGACACATAAGTAATATTTCATTTAGAATCCTCATAATTAGGTAAGTTCAGTGAACTTGTTCTCTAATAAGCAGCCACACATTTTTTTAAGTATCTTCATACTTGAATTTAAGAGATCAATTACTTACTTAACAAGAAAGAAATATACTTTGTGCTAGTTTTACTGTTTCATCAATATCTTGTCTTGACGAAACTACAACCCGAAATAACTTAAGAATAATACATAAATATAAATTGCTTCTCATAAATATGATTTCATCATAGTTTTACTTACACAGTAATTATTCCAAAACAATACCTTTAGTATTAAAATATTAAATGTAATTAACAAAATACATAAAGATGAAGAATGCCTTTATTAATTAAAATAATAATGTCAGACATAAATTTACATATAATTGATTAATTGCACAAGCATAAACTAACAATCTTCTATTTGCATTAAAACCAATTGCCTATATATCTAATACTATATCCATCCATATGTTGCTCATGTCTTTTTTGAAACAATGACTCAGTCAGAGGATCTGCAAGATTCTTTTTAGTAGGAACTCCCTCTAATGCTATGTCATTCCGCTCTACTATCTCCTTAATTAAGTGAAACTTCCTAAGTACATGTTTAGAATATTGATGAGCACTTAGTTTCTTTGCCTATGCAATAGTGGCATTACTATCATAGTATAATGTTATTAGTTTAAAAATGTTATGAACTACTCTAAGTTCAGTGATTAACTTCTTAATCAAAACTACTTCTTTTGTTGACTATGACATTGAAATGTACTTTGTATTGGTCATAAAATATGTAATGGTTGGTGGTTTAAAACTCTTCTAACTTACCGCACCATTCAAAGTGAAGATATAACCTGATTGTAATCTACTACCTTTTGGATTAGACTAAAAACTAGCATCTAAATACCTTTAACCTCTCAGTTTAGCTCCTTCATAGACCAAGAAAATATCTTTAGTCCTTCTCAAATTTTTTGAAATATTTTTCACAGCTGTCTAGTGACCATAACTAGGATTGACTTGAAAACTGCTCGTTAAGCTTAAAGTATAAAAGATATCTAGTTTAGTAAATAGTATTGCATATATGATTGTTCCAATTGTCAAAGAAAATGGAACATAATCCATTTTATCCATCTCTTTCTGTGTCTTAGAGATCATAATTTGTGAGAGAGAAATCTCATATGATATGGTTAAGAATCCCCTCTTAAAATTCTCTATGCTAAATTGTTTTAGTACTTTATCTATGTACGTGGATTGGAATAAACTAAACAAGTTTTTTTATCTATCTCTGCGGATCTTTACTTTTAGAATATACGCTACTTCTCCCATATCTTTCATAGATAAGTTCTTAAACAACTAAATCTTTACAAATTGATTCATTAATATGTCATTTCCAATCAACGATATATCTTCCACATGTAACATTAGTGTAACGCCCCAAAATCGTGGTTTTATAAATAGTGACACACGGGATCCAAACTGCACTCTATTTGGCATTTTAGGTCAAAACGAGTTTATTTTGAAGGTTTGATCAAGAGTTGACCAGTGGTCAAAGTTTGACTAGAGAAAGGGGTGAAAGTCAATCCAAAAAATATTAATGGAGAATAAATGATATTTATTTAGGTATTTATGTTGATTTTTATGGGTATTTTTATTGAGAAGAAAAAAAGAATGGATTAAAAGTTAGAGTTGATTTTGGATCTTAAAGAAAAATTGGAAAAAATTTTAAGGGACCACATGGCCTTGTTTTGGCCACCTAACTTCTCTTCTTCCCCCAAAAATTGCCAAGAACAAGCTTTCTCCTTCTTTCTCCCGTTTCTTTCATTTTCTTCCATTTTCAAGCGTAATTTATCTATTTTTAACCCCTAAATCAACTATTAAACACTAAATCGTCAGTCTAGTGTTCCTAACCTCACCATATCAACAAGAATTTTGGGAAAAAGACTAAGAAAAAGTATATGGGTCTTCTTGATGAATAGTATATGAAATTAATAACGTAAGTTAATGAAGTTTTGGTTGTTTTTAGTTCATGATTTTAGTGTAGTTGCATGCATTAATGAATAAAAATGCGTGAAATTAAATTGTTATGCAATATTATGATGATAAAGAAGAGGAATTGAAGGAGAGAGAGAAAGGGAAAGAAAAGGAATAGGGAATTAATGGTGAAATGGAAGTTTATTGAAGCTTAATTTGAAGAATTGGAAATCAATTTGGTACATGTTTAAGAAATTTTGTTTTTCCCTAAAAATTATGTATTATGTAATTTAGAGTTCCTGAGACAAAATTGGGGTTTTTGAAATTAGTGTTAAAAGTATGTAATTAGATGCTAAATGAAGTAATATATGTGATTAATTACGATTTTAGACTTATAATTTGTATTTCCCTAATTGGCATACATTATGATTGAATTTGGAAATTTGATATACATGTTATTGTGATTAATTAGTGACATGAATATGTCTCGAATGTTATATGAACTAAATTAAAGCCAACAATTAAAAAATGACATTAAAGAGTGACTTTTATTTTGGTCGAATATGGAATAATTTGATTTGGCTATTATAAGACTATATCATTAAATTTCAATGGAATTTAATTAGATTTGCCCTTAGTAAAATAAATAGTAATTGGAGGAATGTGATAAGTTTGGCATGCTAAATAGAGAGTTAGTAGTACTGTATCATGATATGTATTACCGAATTGTATGGCTTCGAGAGCTTGGTTATGGTGTAAATTATTTGATGTATGTTATGGACTGCATAGCTCTAAAAGCTTAGTCCTGATATGTATGTATAAAATAAAGAGGGGGTCGTATGGTTCCGAGAACTTAATCCCATATTTTTAAAATCTCGCTTATCTAACTTGACGATGTAATGAATTTTACTTGGGGAAATTATAGAAAAATATATCAATGCATCACTAATGATGAAAGAACTTTAATTGGAAGTAGTAGTTGGTAGTAAAATTAAATTGTACAATTTATTGATCATTATGTAATTGGATATGAATGAATATAATTTTAATGCTTAGTTATGCTTAGAAATAAATCAAGACATTTATATTTGGAAAACAATATTATATGTTATGCATGTTATGGTTGAATGAATTAAATTGGATGAGAAATAGAATTGCTTGAACACCATTAAGCCTATAGCTTAATAGATTGTTTTCTTTCGGTGTGTAGGTTTTGAAGAAAATTAGAAGAAAGTTGTGATGGATCTACTACAAAAACTAGAGTCATATAAAGCATTGTGAAAGACTTTGAGGTGGATGTACTATAAAATTATATTTTATTTTGGTTATGGCAAGTACAAGAAATGAAGGATCTTACAGAATTATATTGTGAATTATATATGAAGGTTATGTATGAAATTTTTTTAGATGAGGTGAAATGTATTGGAGGATGGGAAAATTATTTTGTCAAGGAATTTGACATGGAGATGGATAGTTGAGTAAAATGAACGAGAAGTGTATTGAAATTTCTTGTTGGTGGTTTTAAATGAATATAAAGGAAACTTTGTCAAAAGTTTTATAAAGTGAATAGTATTTGCGAGAATAATGGGGTTTTAAATAGAAAATTTTATAATTCGAAAATATCGTAACACTCAACATTCTGATTCCATTATCGGGTATGAGGTGTTACAACATGGGATACGACTACACTCCCAATAACCTTCTTATGTACACATGGTCCATCCATATTTTTGATAGAATCAAACTCTTCTATTGTCTCATCAAAATAAATGTTCCAACTTATTGATGCTTGCTTAAGTCCATAAATGGAATTTTGCAACTTGCATACCTGATTAGTAAATCTATTAGATTTGAAACTATTAGGTTGTGTTATACAAATATCCTTAAGCAAGTTCCCATTGAGTAATGTTGTTTTACATCCATAGGCCAGATTTCATAATCATGATAAGCAACTATAACTAATAAGATCCTAATGGACTTAACTATAGCTATTGGCGAAAAGTTTTCATCAAAATCAACACCTTATTTTTTCTTGTAACTTTTAGTCACTAGTCTTGCTTTATATGTATGCACATTGCCATTTATGTCAAATTTTCTCTTTAAAACCCACTTGCATTTAATATGTACAATACCATCAGAAGCATCTATCAAAGTCCACACTTAATTAGTGTACATGGATTTCATTTTAGATCTCGTGGCTTCATGCCATTTTAAAGAATCAAAGTGAGGCATTACTTCCTTAAAAGTAATAGGCTCATCTTCCATAAGTGATATATTGTCTTTCCCTTTTCTAATATGTAGATCTAATCTATTAGGGGGAGGATGTTGAAGACATATCCTACTAGTATGTCATAGACTATACATCTCTTAAACTCGTGGTATACATCATAGATATCAACTTGAGGTTTTTATTTTATCTAGATGTGAATTTATAGTTTTTGAACTTCTCTAATTTCCACTTCGCTCCCATTACCTTCCTTGAATAAGGGGACGGTTGATTCGCATGGGAGAATAGTAGTAGGAATGAGAATGAATATAGTGAGGAATGAGAATAGATATTATCATTATAATTATGATGGTTAGTTAAGAGTAAGGAATGATTACCATTACCATTGACAGTGATTGGTTTATAAAAAATATTGAGAAATAAAATTTTATTATATTTTAATTAATTTATTATATTTTAATTAATTATATTGTAATTAATTAATTACAATATATTAATTAATTAAAATATTGTAATTAATTAATTAAAATTAATGAATGAATGAATTATATTTTAATTAATTATATTGTAACTAATTAATTAATTATATTTTAATTAATTAATAATAACAATATTTTAATTAATTATATTATATTTTAGTTAATTAGTTAATTACAATAGTTTAATTAATGAGTGAATTATATTTTAATTAATTAATTAATAATAATATTTTAATTAATTAATTAATTAATCACAATATTTTAATTAGTTATATTTTAATTAATTATAATGTAATGTAATGTAATTAATTAATTAATTAATAATATTTTAATTAATTATATTTTAATTAATTAATGAATTATATTTTAATTAATTATATTTTAATTAATTAGTATTACAAATATTTAAAAAAAAAGAGTCACTACTAAGTATTGAGTTTCATTCCTCTACTAAATGAAGGGTATGGAGGATTCTCCAAAAGTGGGATATCAAACTATTGCCTCTATAATGATAATCAACAACCATCCACTCACTTTTCATTCCTTACCCATTACCTCCTTCCCAAACTCATCAATCAAGGACCCCCTAAGTTCTCTTTCTAGGAATATAACATGTCTTAAGCCAAACACTTTTTTCTAAAGAGGATGGCAAAATTGATATTTGATACTCTCTTTTGGATATCCCATAAATTTGTATTTATCTAACTTAGCTTGAAGCTTATCAAATGTTGCATGCTTTTCATAAGCATCACATCTCCAAATCTTTATGTATGACAACTTTGGTCTACTAACACTTATTTCTCATATAGTGTCTTTTCAACTGATGTGAATGGAACTCTATTAAGAAGATAAGCAGTAATTTCAAGGGCATATGCCCAAAAGGAGACAAAAAGGACTGCATGACTCATAATGGAATCTACCGTATCTAATAAAGCATGATTTCTCCTCTCAAGCACTCCATTATGTTTTGGAGTTCCAACATGAGTCTATTTTGAGAGAATCTTATTCTCTTTTAAGTAACTAAGAAATTCATGGTCTAAGTACTCACCATCTCAATGATACCTAAGTATCTTAATACTCTTACTAATTTGTTTCTCAATCTTTAAGTCTAAATTCTTTGAACTTTACAAATTATGCAAAATTTTGTTTCATTAAGTACATATATCCATATCTGAAATGATCATTTGTGAATGTATTGAAATATGAGCATCTGCCTCTAGTGTTAGTAGACATATGGCTACATAAATTTGACTATATAAGCTTTAGTAACTTACTAGAGTGTTCTCCCTTTCTAGTAAAGGGCAATTTGGTCATCTTTCCCAATAAACAAGATTAATAAGTTTTTTATGATTTATAATAAAAAAGATTCAAATATTCATCTTTATATAACTTTGTGATTCTAGTTTTGTTAATATGACTTAACTTACAATGATATAAATAAAATGAATTTGAGTCATTTAACTTTCTTTTCTTATTATTTATGATATGGATTAGCCTAAGATCTAATTTATACAAACCATTTGTAAGTAATCCAAATTTATAATAAACATCATTTTTATAAAAAGAACAATTCTTATTCTTAATACTAAAGACAAATCCATTAAAATCTAAATAAGAAATGGAAAGAATATTTCTAGTAATGATGGAACATAATAATAATTAACTAATTCTAGTACAAATCTAGAAAACAAAGCTAAACTATAAGTTTCTATAACTAATTCAACAAATCTTGATTCATTGTCGACTTGTAAGTATACTTCGTCTTTCTTCAACGATCTACACCTCATTAACATCTACATGTTATACATTCAGTATCTAATACCCTAGAATATGAAACAGAAATAGAAATATTATCTTAATCATAAACATATGTTGAAGATGGAACTATCTTAAGCTTCTTATCTACTAGGTTAGCAAGATAATCTTTGTAGTTCCTCTTCTAGCGTCCATCGACTCCATAATGAAAATATGTTCCCTTATCATTGTTCTTCTTCTTTCACAACTCCTTTTAGCTTTGCTACTTTAGCAGAAGTTTTTTGTTTTTGTTATTATTCTTCTTAGAGCCTTTTTTCTTGCTTTTGGAAGAATCCATATCAAAAACGTAATTGGGTTTCTTCTTAAGGCATCACTCTACAGTCTTGAGCAAATTCAATAGTTCAGGCAATGACACATCCTCTTGGTTCATATAGAAGTTCGTAACAAACTATGAAAAGCTTGAAATAAGAGAAAATAACACCATATTAATGCTTAACTTATGGTTTATGACAAAACCTAATTAGCTTAATTTTTTAATATCGTCAATAATCTTAAATACATGTAGCTTCATTAAAGATTCTTCTATCGTCTTGTATTTAAATAATGCTTTAAAGAACGGATACCTCTTTACTATGCTTTATACACCAAACAACTCTTTAAGATGCAAACTTATAGTAAAAGCATCCATGTTCTCATGCTACCTCTAAAGCTTCAGAGACATACAAACCAACATTACACATATAGCTTATTTAACATCATCAGTATAAAACTTATATCTCTCCTTAATGTCATTAATTGCAACTAAACTAGGCTTTAATGGAATAGTAGCATCAAGAATATATATTTTCTTTTCTTGCCTGAGAACAATTCTTAAGTTACGAAACTAGTTCAAAAATTAGGTTCAGTTAGTATATTAACATCTATAATGCTCCTTAGCAATAGATTTGTACTCATCTTTTCTGATAACCACAAGACATAAAAGATCAAGTATTAGTTTATGCCATAAAATCAAATAAAATAAGAACTTTAAAAAATATTTAATTACTCTCACTATTTTAATTAAAATAATAACTGTCACTATTAAGTCATCCTATAGTGGACTAGGACTTATTTAAACCTAATTGATCTTGAGTTTGCTCAATAGGCCAACTAAATTTAAATTAGGTAGATAACAACTTTATCAATCACATCTTATGTGACATGTAACAACTCTTTTACAAAATATATCTTATATA
>JANQAP020000163.1:52141-66162 GCA_026874005.2 Erythroxylum coriaceum
AGAGCAGTACCAGGATGGGTGACCTCCTGGGAAGTCCTGCGGAAAAACAAAACCGTGAGAGCGCGAGGCCCGAGAGGTCGAGGCTCAAAGCGGACAATATCTGCAAGCGGGTGGTCTGGGCTGTTACAATTGTACTCAATCTAATCCAAAAAATTAATAAACATCTCAAAATTTTACCAAACAATTAACAAACATATTAATTTATAACTGTCATTTATGCTTTATTCCATAATTAACTGAATTGCCTACGCCTTGCTTAATCTAGTACGCTTACATTCAATGATCTCCGACTCATCTTATCTCATCTCATCTCATCATAATCTCTCACCAAGTAGAAATGTAGTTCAACGTATAAATATCGGCATAGGGTATCTCAATTTTTCAATCTCTCTTGGTACCCCGGTACTACTCAGTTATCTAGCCATCGGCATACGATATTCCCAAGACTCAGGATATCCTGGTACTACTCTGATACCTAACTATCTGCACAGGACATCCCTAGGACTCAGGATGCCCCGATATTTACTCCATGGATAGATACCTAGCCACCATGGCTCATCTCTAAACAATCTATCAACCTATGACCATCGAATATAGTCTATCTTAGGCAAGCCACCAATTCTCAATTTTACCAATTATTTACAACATATAATCAACCAATCTCTATTTAATAACACATTTTCACTTAATTAGCAATCAATACACCTCAATATAGATAACAAAATATAAACATGAAACACTTTATAATTCATGTATGAAACCATTAATCATTAATTTAATTAATGACTAATTCAAAATATAATTTATTAATAACAAAATAGTACCCTATTTTAAGACTAAAGTCGAAGGTTGTCCTTATTAGGTTTTTTAATATAGGTAGAGTGTAGAGTCTACTAACAATAATTGGGCTTGGGTTAACCATTGTCAAAATGACTAGAACTAGTCATTTGGATAATTGACCCTTACCACTTATAAATCCTTTAACATTTTCATGTTTAGTCAATATGGGACATTCTAACACTCCCCTTCAAGTGCAACTGGGACTGGATGTCTAGTTGTCACTTGAAATAAACGTAGTAGTAACCGGACTGGGCTGCTGGGACTGGACAACCGAGAAATTAATAATCCAGACAAAACCTACTTTGATACCATATTAGAATTTTTAATATGGGCAGAGTGTAGAGTCCACTAACAAGAATTGAGCTTGGGTTAACCATTGTCAAAATGACTAGAACTAGTCATTTGGATAGTTGACCCTTACTACTTATAAACCCTTTAATATTTTCATGTTTAGTCAATATGTGATACTCTAATAATCCTTACCTTGATTTCAGACTCAACTAATTTATAGTCTAATTTTCTCCTTAGTTGGACTGTTGGACCTAGGCATTACAAAATCTTATTAGACTAATTTATGAAAAATTTCAAATAAAATACACTTAATAATCCAACATTATTCTCTTTTCTAATTTATTCTTAATTATAAAAATAATATCCTTACTTACGTAACTACCATGATTACTAAAATGCCCTTAACTAATTAAAAGTCCTATTGTACCCTCACTCATTTCAATTAATACCCAAAATACCCTTCTTGGAAGTAAATTTTAGATTTAGCCCTTCACTCTTCACATTTCCTATTTTGCCCCTTCATGCAAATTAAATTTTCAAAAGATATCATCTTTTTCAGCCTCTCCTCTTCTCCTATCTCCTCCTTTTTTATCATTTTTCAGCCACATTTTTTTCCATTTTTATCCCTTCATGCAACTTCAATTATTGTCCCAAACAACTACAACATACAAACCAACTATAAATTAGTGTAGGATTATCAAAAATCACAAAAAAGATATAAAATGGCAGCTGAAAATTTACCTAAGTGTTAAGAAATTTTGGGGTTGTTAACCTCCATAACTTCCTCCAAATTTTCAGCAAAACAAGTACAATGAGGGAATTTATAAGAGAAATGTCACCTGAAGGAGAAAGAGGGTATTTTTAGACACAATTACTAGCTGGGAAATGAAGAGAAAGATGAAGAAAGAAGATGTTTATTGTTGTTCTATCTCAAGAGAAAGATGAAAGAAGATGTTTATTGTTGTTCTATCTCTATTTTTCCAGCTGCTAGTTTTTTATAAGTGTTTAGTAGAATATGGGCTAGGCTGTTAGATAAATTTTATGATGGACTTTACAATGGGAGGCTAAAATATTTAAGTTTCTAGAAAAAGACGCATATGGGATTCATTAATCAATTTTTAGAAAAATGCAAAAACAAAAGGTATTCGATTTTATTTTTCAAAAAATTATAACAATACTTATTCAACATTAGGCTAATACATTAAAATAACTTTAAGTCTTAATTTTTATCAAATCAATAACAATAAAGAAATTTAATCAAGTTAAGCAATTAAAGGATACTTTGATACCATTATTAGAAAACTAAACATGATCTAATCGTAGACACAACTGAAAAAATAAAATTTTACAACTTCTCGATTGAATCATAATAATTGAATAACTTAAAAAAAATATGAATCATAAAAGGTAATTGAATTATACCTAATTTGGATTCTAGCAAAAACCTTTTCACGAGATATCAACCATAAACTATCCACATATTTAGCCTCTAACGATGTTTGTATAGCAGAGTAAAAGGACTCAAACACTTGAGAGGAAAAGTAAGGAGTGTTGTCTCCTTATGCATATTTTCTATTTATAGAAAAAGACATAAGATTTTTATTTTTTATTAAAATTAAATCTCCTTGTTATAATTAAATTCAAACTCTAATTATAATTACAATTTATTTTTAATAAAATTAAATATCTTATATTTGACCTTTGAAGTTTCTCAAACTTCATAATTAAGTGTAACTTAACTTAAATTAAATTTTCTCTTTTTAATTGCTCTTTATGTGTAACCTGTTAGGTTCCTATTATGATAACAATGATTATAAATCATAATTATAATTCACAATTAGAATTAAATAAATTTAATCTTCTCTTAATTTATCTAAAATTTTTCAATTAAATAATTTTTAATCATATGTTAAGATTGACATCTAACGTCATGTCGACAACTCAAATTTTAAGAATGTCAAAGTAATTTGACTCAACCTATTCCATGCATGATTATAATGTATAATTTAATTATTTCGTGACCCAATATTCCAATTGGATATAGAGTATAGATAAAATGTCTATTCTTTTAAATTCAGTAATGCTCGTTCTTGTTAATTAGTAATTAGATTATAATTGATATTTGAAAAGTACCTTTTTAAATGTTAATTCACTCAAGCTAAAGAATTTCTTAAATTATTACTAATAAAAAACATTGGAACATTTTCTTTAATTATTTTAGAGTGACAAATCCTTTATTAACTTACTCAACTATCTCCATATGTTTCATATTATATCTCAGTACTACTGAGTGAGCTACACTAAATAGAATAGGTCATAAACAGTATTAAAACATAGTAAATCTCATATGAGATACTTTGGTAATCTTACATTTAAGAATTAATTATATAACCATCATAATAAAGAAATTTATAGGCATATAAGTAATATTCTATTTGGGCGAGTCAAGTTAGTGAACTTACTCTCTAATAAGTATTAACATGTTTGTTGAAGTATTTTCATATTTTAATTTATGAAAACAATTTTTTATTCATAAGAAAAAATATAACGTGTTCTAGTTTTATCATTTTATCAATACCCCGTCTTGATAAAACTACAACTAGAAATAATTTATGAATAATATATAAATGCAAATTAAAGAACATTAAATATAATTAATAAAATATTTAAAGATAGAAAAACCATTATTAATGAAAATAATAATGTCATAAATAAAATTGTAACCAATTGATTGAATGGAAGGGTATAAACTTACATAACTAACTTGCATTTTGGACAGGAGAATCAAGATTAGAAGCTTAGAAACGTCTTTATGAAGAGAATTTAAATTTTTTCTTTTTTTAATTTGAAAGAAAATTAATACTATAACAAATCAGATAGACAGAATATATGGAAATATTTGCTGATGGAACTCGTAAATACGTCGTTTACATTCCAGGTTCTTCTATATATAAGCCATTGTGTAAACTACTAAATATTGGAAAAGATACATGTTGCCTTGTATGTAATTATCTTTACCTAAAATAATTAGTGTATATCATTATCATTGTACATGTGATAGCTTTATATTAGCCTAAAATCAGGGAAAGATTAGTGTTGTAATAATTATGTACCTCACGTTGGAAGTAAAGTAATTTTTCCTACCATTTCAGTCTCCTTTATTTTTCACTAAATCAGGCTCTTTTTCATTCCTCAGGAGTTTGCGGGAAAATTATTTCAGCTCTGTTCTTTAGAAATTTTGGAGAACCTTCTTCAGGCTGCGCGAATTTAACAGAGACATTAGGAGAAACCTCAACATCTTAGAGCTGTAAAATATAAGCAGGAACAGAAGTTGGGAAGATGAGTGGTGTCACTCCAGCTGATAACTACTTCTGGTAAAAGTTATTACTTATTAGGTTAGCTGTTAAATTAGGAGCAGGTAGCATTAGTCAATCGTCTCTTCTTTTTTTTTTTTAGTTTTAGATTATTATGTTTGGTTTAAAGCTAGTTTTCAAATTAATGTTGCTCTGGCTGGAAACAGAAATGGCAACCGAAACAAGGGTATTTTAACTGAAATGTGGAAGATTCGGTAGTTGAAACAATGGTTTCTATCTTTTTCTCACTTTTCTTTTAAGGGTTTGGTAGTTTGCAACCGTGCACTCTTTGATTGTCTTTCAGTCTTAAATTCGATTCGGACTATGGACTTGACACAAATCAAACCACTGATTTGAAGCTTATATTAATTCAACCAGACTAAATTAAGTTAATCTGAATCAAATCAATATTTAATTTAAATGTAGGTTTTATATAAGGCAGACATTGTCCAGTATCAGTCGTCGTCTTCAAGCAATGATCTTGTTTGATTTGGTGTTTCTTAAGAAACGAAGTGTATTCGACAATATTGACAAAATTGGGACCCGCTTCATCATCTCATGAGGTTTTTCTAATTTGGCCTCGTAATTTGGGCAGGTGGTGTCTGGATACTAAAAGTGAAAAGACTAATTACACCTTTTTTGTTGTTTTCTAAACTTTTTTATTTGAATTTATATTAAATTTTTTGTAATTAAATAATTGAAGAAATTTATTTTGATAATATTGTACAGTAATCAAATTTCCATATAATGATAATAAAATTAATCTTAAGGCATGATTTTATCAATTCATATTTGTAACTTTAAAAGAAAAGTAAACTACATATAGTTTTTCTACAAAAGTAATATTACACAAATTTACGTAAATTATGTTTTAAATTTATAATTTTATTTAAATTTGTAACATTAATTAGAATTGTAATTATATAAATTAAATAATTAAATTGTTAATTTTGCTGCAAATATAACTTCACGTTTATTTACTTTACTGTTATTATTACTGATGAAAAACACCACATTTATAATAATATATACGTGAATTATAATTAAGTAAAAATAAATAAAAATAATTTTATATTTCATTAATTAATTATGTAGAGAGTTATCTTTTAATATTTTTTCCCAATTTACATTTTTTAGTTTGGTAACAGATGAAGAGCTTACCGTCGTCTGACTCGGCGTAACCAAAATTTAAGCCAAGGATAAGAGCCAATAAGACCCATTTCACATGAAATGTCATGATTAACCTTCTCAAAATGTACCTAGAATTGGGGACAAACTTGAGCGACGACAGCGGTGATAGTAAGACCCAAACCTGAGAGGTGCGACAATGACAGCGGGACCCAGATATAAGGGAGGTGCGACAGTGGGAATTGCGATATGACCCGGATCTAAAGAGCAAGCGACCCTCGTCCAAATCTGAAAACGAGAGGTGCTACAGTGAGAAGCAAGCAGATAAGAAAGGAGCAAGGGGTGACCCTATCCTCTAAGGAGCGGCGAGGCTTATCAGCTCTAGATAAATGAAACCCAAATGAGCTTCAGTAAAGCTAAGTCCCAGATCTCCTTGCTAAGACCCATGCGAGCTCCATGGCAGAGGATGGGGCACCTTCGCCCTTGTCCACCGAAGAGTTCCCCGTGCTCACCTAAGAGGTTTGTCAGAAGTATGCATTTGGAAAGGGGATAAGTTCCCAAAAACCCTCCCCCAATACTGGTGCTTGGAAAAAGAAAATTCAATTACAACAGGCTAAGATATAATTGAAATACTACTAGGATGCTATGAAGGATGGTGTCGTCAGGCCACCGATTAAATTGTTGCAATCCAGAGAGAGGGCTTGGTCTACTGCCCTGGTTGGATCTTTTTCTTTTTGGAGTAAGAGACCCATATTTCCAATCATCATTGCCTAGGCCAATGCACGATGGGGTAAGAAAGGTTTGGAAAAAACTTTACTCATAGATAATGGCACTATTTTTTTTCAATTTGTTGTTGATAGTAATTTGAATGAAATACTGGAAATGGGGCCTTGACATATAGAAGGCCAACCTATGTTTATTCAGAAGTGGAAACCTAGGACAACATTTGGCAGGGAATGTGTGGAATTTTTTCCTATATGGGTGCGGATTTATAATTTGCCAGTAGAATTTTGGACAATTAAAGGTTTGAGTTTTTTAACAAGCTCTTTAGGTAAGCCTCTTTGTATGGATGCTCAAACATCCAGGATGGAGCGAATTGGGTATGCAAAAATATGTGTGGAGGTCAAAAGGAATGTTATACTACATAATCATATGCCAATTCTCAAGTTAGGTGAAACAGGGAAGATTGAAAAATCTAAAAATTAAGGTGACATATCCCTAGAAGCCTCATAATTCAACCAAGAAATGGGTTCCTATAGGAAAACTTTTTCAAACTGGATGGCAAAATGAATTATTAGGGGTTGAATCTACTTTAGTGGATAATAATGAGGCCATGGATGTACAAATTGTTGCTAATGAGAATCCCAGTAACTCAGCAAAAGATACACCAGATACTGAAGGTAGGAAGCCCAATATAGCATCTAGACACACCTCTTTGTTAAAGGAACCTAATAACCAGGAAGATATAACTTCAACCCAAAATTCACATTCAATAAAAGAAGAGTTAGACGATGAATTTGGCTTATTAGATGATGATCCAACAAGTAATCTATTGCTAAGACAACCAGAGAATGATAGACTTGTTATGCTAGAAGGAAGGTTTCATGAGCGTTCCTCTATTCCCAAAAGAAGATCAGCAAAAAGGAAAATAAAAAAGAATGGGTATTTCTCTTAAATGATCATTCGCATATGGATTACAAAAAGGTTAATTGACCCTCCTAAATGGTCCATGATACTACTATCGCCTGCAACTAAATTAAAAAAAAACTTTCGTTAATACAAATTAATGTAGTAGTGGTAAGTGGATATCGTTCCCACGAGGAATTTTTAGCAGCAAAGAGTTTACAAGTTTAAAACTAAAATAAAGTAATGAAGGGGGGTTTTCAATTCACGTAAAAATAAAATGTAGAAATAACAAAAATCAAAAATTAACAAAAGTAATTGGATCTAAAAATTTAATAGACTAACCTTGATTTCGGGTCACCGATGTTATCACACTAAAATGGATCTTTGATATAAAATTTAGTTCATCAATAAACATTCATTGGGGGATGTTTTCTCTTAAGTGTAAATGATTAGAAACATGTATTCTAAGCATTCTTATTAATCAACAACCTAGATATGATTGTAAGTTCAATTGATTAATATCATTAAGAATTAAGAAAGTAATGAACAAGATAACACATGTACGACATGCAATTAATCTAGCTAAACGTCTTCTTGGAATTTCCAACTCTAAAGTAAAGAAGGTAATCCTAATTGCTACTTGTGATTAATAAAAATGAATGTCATATCTTATTAATCTAGTTATTAAACGAATCAATTCCTAGTTGCGCACCTAGAAATCAATCAATTCAATTAGAAAAAGTAATTCAGAAGACACCTAATATTCATCAACAAAACAAACTTTATTGAAGCATCTCACATATAAAAGATGATAACATGGCTTCCCTCAACCAAGAAAAGAGATTTACTTACTCATAACGGAAATAAAAATCAACAAAGAAATAACCAAATGTAAAGTCTCCATCCTCGGTCTTTCCTAGAGAGTTCGAAAACTCCTAGAGAAATACTGCAGAAAATGAAAAGCTTAACTATGGCTGTCAAAAAGTAAGAAGAAAATCTGCAAAAAAATGAAAACTCTACTCCTAAACTATGCTACGTGAACAATAAATGTGACTCCCCTTTTATGCTTTTCTTCAATTTCTTCTCTTCCCTCCTCATGATCTTCATCAGATAATCCTTATCCCCACTTCAAGTTGCAGATCCCATTGATAAGATAGCAATTTGATATTTAAAGATTTGTGAAAATTTCGAATTTGAACTTGAAAACAAAATCTGCAGAATCTGTTCTCATCCTTGCACGTGGACACATCTAGTCACTGGATTTGTTGCCAACCTAGAATTTTCGGATTTCTTTGTTTCTTTTGCATCTTTTTAACTCAATATCATCTCCTAAGTGTTGGAAATCATCTGCAAACAATTAAGACCCAAATCCATCAATTTTGAATAATAATTTCAACATATGAGAGAGATTTATATATAAAATAAATGCAAAATGACAACTTAACAGTCCACGATGAGAGAATTGGTAATGGATAGGAAGCCAGTTCTAGTAGGCCTCCTTAAGACAAAATTAAAGGCTACACATATTAATAGACTGTCCTTTTTGGGTGGTCAGTGAAAAACTATTACTAATCATATACATCATTACTATGGTCAAATTCTCTACCTTTCAAAGTGACTCAAGTAGATAATCTAGTAAATTGGATAAGTGTAGTTTTTATTGCAAACAACAAAAAACAAACACTTAGCTAAGTTGATTTACTATAATCAATTGATGTACTCTATTTTAAGGTTTCTGCTTTTGTAGCCAGATTAAGTGACTCATTGTAATGTTGTTTTTTAGCTTTTGCTAATACTAATACAATTCCTTTTAATGTTTCAAAAAAAAGATGTACCTAAAATTCCACTAAATTACTGTTAACCACTAACTCATTTACATCAACTTTAACCTGTATTCCTAAAACTTGAGTATAGAAGATTAATATTATTATACCTTATATGGAGCTTACGTAGGCAATGTTCTAAATTTGACAGGTATGTGCCCTTCTTTGATCAGTCAGATATGTCAATAAATTTGTCTGAGATGCGAGAGAATTCTCATGTGTGGTTAGTTCAAGGTAGGAAATATTTAAAAAAGGATGTTTATATGTTCTTTCGTATTAGTAAAAGAGTAAACCTTTTGTGAAAATCTAGTTCCTGGCAAAAACATCTCATACAGTAATGTCCCCTCATAATTCAATTAACAGATTTTAGATATAATCATTATCATAATCCAACCCAAACCTTATTTTTCTGAAGCGATAATAAATAACTACCACTATCCTGACTTTAAACTTACTCAAGTACAATAGTCTTACACAAGGCTTTATTAAGTCGACAATACTCACCCATTGACACTACTCACTCGTATTCACACCCCGTGAAAGTATTTTATACCCAATAGTATGACCACCTCATGTTAACTTCGATAGAGAATTTTTGCAACAATGAATGATAATAAAGATGAAAATAAATTCTCAAGTGGTTAAATCAATAATAACATAAACAAAGAAACATTTGAGTCAAAAGACACTCCCTTATATGTGAAGCCTTATTAAACTGTAATGAAATTCATGAAATTCTTAATGATATAGAAACAAAAACCAATCCCAGTGAAAAATTAGAATAAATTGGGTCCTCTTTCTCTATAAGAACGGTGCGTTCTGAGGTGTGAAGTTGGAGAGAGAATTTATACTGACTCTAAATTTTTGGGGTCCCAAAAAGCTGTATGCTTTGGAAGAAGCTCGTGCCTATTGCCACGGCAGTGGATATTGGTATTTTGGAGGTCTATCCTGTAGAGTTACTCAATATATAATGATCATATCAATATAGTAAATGAAGACCTTTTTGCACCACTTATGAAAGGTCAAGCCGACACAATCAACATTACGTATATGAATTACTTTAAGTTTAATGGATGATTAAGAAAACTTGTCCAACAAAAATCTGTTGTGAATCTTTCGAAATAATCACCGAAAAACCCACACACAATAGCTTCAATACTTATCAATTGGACTTGTATTTCATCCCAAAAATATACCAACAACACAGCTGTCAATAATGATGAATAGAGCGTATAATGTTCACCCAAACTGACAAAGAAAACGTAACTATTATATCTATTTCAATCACTGTAAATTTTTCCATGTAAAATCGATAGATCAAATTCTACAATTGTTCATGCATGCGTACAAAAAAAAATGTAGTAGCTAGCAATCAGTTAATCTTCAATGAATCTCATTCATGCTAATCTCCAACAAATCCATCTTCTTTAGGATTTTATTTCAATTTGAATTTTTTCTTTCCACACTATCTTATCTTCCAAAAATGCTATATAATCCAAGATAGTGGAATCCAACAACAATTCAACTCTTTTATCATAAAAGATATATCAAATATGTCAAATTACAAATAATGCCCAAAATAATAAATAAAATGGCTTAATAATTTCCCCCTTTTGGGCATTATTTGTCATATGAAGAACTACCCCTGAGTACAAGAAATAGAAACTTTCCCTGAATTGAATAGTCATAATAATAAATTCCAAATAATGTCAGAGTCAAAGTCAATCGTCAAGTTCATACGTAACAATCATCAACAAAGCACAAAATATTAGATAGAAAAATGTATAAACAATCCTATTTGTCCCTTGTGAAAAAAGCAAAAATAGGCTAAAAGTCACAGGAAGAGTTTAAGTGAAGAACTCGTTGCTTAAGTTGGTGAAGAGCATCCATACCCACCTGAAAGATACCCTCAATCCGATCAATTTCAGCAAATAAGGCGGAATCTGTATTGACATTGGATGTAGTGCAGATGACCTAGAAGAGGAATATAGTAAATATATCACTCGAGCTTGCTTGTTAACATTTAAGATTCGAGGAGAGATGTTCATAAAGGACACAGACTCAAGTACAACAAAATCAGCCTGAGGGACACCACGTGCTTGCATAAATTGAGTAATTAAATAAGGAAAACTTAAAATGACTATTGTTTACTAACAGCCATAAACATAGACCTAATAATTATCCGTCCCAAATTAAAATTAACCTCTATACCTATTGCATAAACAAGCTTAGCCTAAGCAAAATATACGGTGACAGTGTGGGTACTTGGTACCTAATTGGCCAACAGAAGTTTATGAATGACAAAATACTTTTGAGATAAATCGGAAGCATGAAATGCAACAGTAGGTGACCAAAAGGACAACTTTCCACCCGTAAAACACTAGCCAACATGTTATTGATCACAAAAAAATCATTCGCATATTACCAATCCCCAATCAAATTAACAAAATCCAAAAATTCATTCAACAAAGTCAGATCAAATCTAATCAAATTTCCCCACACATAAACTAAATAAAAACATCATAGTAGCCATATCCAACACACTTTTATCAAAATTGTAATAAATTTTTCGAACCAATTCAGCATCAAAATGTTTGCACTATAATGCAGTAGTTAACAAATTTCGCTCAGACAATAAGGTATCCAAATTAAACTGTTGATATTAAGCTAAATTGATAGGATGATCAAGAACAAACCTGGTAGTGGCAAGAGATTCCTATTTCTGTTGTGCTGCCGAAGAATAAAATTTATGGGGCAGAGCTTGCTCCACTGAAATCCAAGCAAGAGACTGGTGACGAGGAACCCGAACTGACTTTTGATCAATTTGTTTTATAAGGTGTCAATTAGCGAAAAGCGTAGTTTTCAGTTTAGTGACAACCGGAGTATTGGAGCAGGAGGCTCAGCAGTGGCATCCTCCAAAGCAGAGGATGAGCTTTCAGTAGACGATTCTGCAATAAGGTGAGATAGTACCCGTTATACATCAACATCAATAGACAACTGCACTCGAATGGAGGGAGGATCGAGAATGTCAATAGGTGCCACCAAGGATGACTTAGCAGAGGTGGTCGGTGTCACTTGAGGTGGGTGCCGTCACAGGTGACTGAAGCAGCGAGGTGGCTTGGTGATAGGTAGTGGTTCAGGAAGGGCTCGTGAAGGAGAAGCTTCGGATGACCTCTCCAAAAGGTGAGATGAAGTTGGACGTTTGGACTTTCCTATTTATGTTTTGGGAGAAGAAAGATGGCAATGGAGATGGTGGTGAGCAACAACGATGAGAAGTGATAGTGAAAGAGCCAAGAATTCCAAGTGATGGGTTAAAAATAGAGAGAGAAGGAAAAGAAAGGATGAGTGGAAGGGAAAATTTCAAAAACAAAGAAAGGGGGTAAAAGGGTGTACGACAGTGATGTAAATAGAAGCATAGAAATTAGGGATTCAACTCCTTTTTCATTTTTCCTTTCCTTAACCACATCAAAATTGTAAAGCACACGTCCCAGTGTCCCTCGAAGAAATTCAAACCTAATAGAGTCAAGAGGTTTTGTAAAAATATCAACCTGTTGCTTCTCAGTCGTTACATAGAAAAGAACTACAACTTTATTCTCCATAAACTCTCGAATGAAATGATATTTCAAGTCAATGTGCTTGGTTTGTGAATGCTGAACCAAGTTTTTGAAGATATCTATGGCACTCTTATTATCATACATAACTATCAAAACATCTTGAGCAACTCTATAGTCTTCCATCATTTGCTTCATCTATAAGGTTTAGAACAACAACTCCCAGCTGCAATATATTCTGCTTCAGCTGTTGATAATGATATAGAGTTTTGTTTTTTACTATACTATGAAATCATAGGATTGCCAAGAAAGAAACAACCCTTTGATGTGCTTTTTTTATTGTCTAAATTTTTAGCCCAATCCGCATCACTATAATTAACCAAATAAGAAGTAAAATCATATGAATACCATAATCCACACAGAGAAGTACCACTTTCATATCTGATGATACGTTTTACTATTGTCAAGCAAGATTTTTGGGGTTGAATTAATAACATGCACGTACTTTCATGCTATAACAAATATCAGGTCAACTCATAATTAGATAAAGCAAACTCCCAATAATGCTTTTATATAGACTCACCTTAACACTTTTTCCATGATCATCTTTATTCAACTTTATTGACACACTCATTGGTGTTCTAGCATGATGTGCATACTCAAGCCCAAATTTCTTTACCAAATTCTTTGTATATTTAGTTTGCAACATAAATATACCATCTTTCACTTGCTTAATTTGTAGTCCTAAGAATAACTTAAATTCTCTTACCATACTCATCTCAAATTCGGTTGTCATCATCTTTACAAAGCCATCTACTATCTTCGGATGAGTGGAGCCAAACACTATATCATCAACACATATTTGTGCAATCAACAAATCAGATTTGAATCTTTTAAGAAATAAAGTCTTGTCTATGCTACCTCGTTCATATCCTTGATTGAGTAAATATTAGGTGCGTCTTTCATACCAAGCCTTTGGCGCTTGCTTAAGAACGTAAAAAGCCTTTTTAAACTTAAATACGTTATCAAAATATGTCGAATCAATAAATCCATTTGGCTGTTCAACATACATTTCTTCCTGTAAAAATCCATTCAAGAACGCGCTCTCCACATCCATTTGATAAAGTTTGAATCTTTTCACTCATGCTATGGCTAAAAGAAGTCTAATTGACTTAAGCCTTACTACTGGGGCAAATGTTTCTTAAAAATCAATGCCTTCAATTTAAGAGTATTCTTAAGCAACTAACACTACAAGAAAATCACGTATTAGCGTCGGAATATTTCCGATGCCAAAAACTCCGTCGCTAATTACCGACGAAACGTTACTAATCCATCGGAGAATAGAATGTTTTACCGACGGACTAAACCTCCGTCGGCAATACTGTAGGAAAAAATTTGGCGCAAAATAT
>JANQAP020000163.1:96898-128777 GCA_026874005.2 Erythroxylum coriaceum
TTAAAATATTCTTTACTTGATTAAAAAGAGCAAATTATGAATTTCTTGAACGTATGTACGTTTGCCTGTGCTCGTGTTTAAGTTAGTATAACAAAACAGTGCAAAGCTGGTACAAAAGATTTGAGGCTCTTAGAACATAAATTAGATTTTCTGTTTTAGTTATAGTATTTTTATCATATTTTATTAAATCTTACTCATATATTTATGTAGACCTTATATAAATATAAGAATGAGATTTAATAAAATATAGTTGAAATAGGATAACCAAAACAGAAGATTTGATGCGTAAAAATACTTATCAAATCTTCTGTTCTATTTACTTTATTCTAACTCTATTCTATTAAATTTCACTCACCAATTTATATAAATCTTACATAAATATATGTATAAAATTTAATAGAATATAGTTAAAATAGAATAAATAAATTTGATTCGCAAAAAATGTACCATAGAAAAAGTCTGACAATTTTCTCGGACACTTCAGCTATAGGAGTTCCCGGGAGATTAGGACGTCAACGGCTAGGCCTACCTTACCTACTACTGTTTTTCTAATAAATTGTCTTAACTACCAGAATTACGCCTCCCTTCCCATCCCATGGACTACCAATCGTGTATAAATCACAATAAAAATCGAAACAAATTATTTCATTTCATAAATTTTTTTCGATTTTTAGAATTAAAAAACCAAAACTTTTTTATAGTTTTTAGTTGTGGTTTAGCACAAACAATACCAAGAATATTAAATTTACTTTATTTTCACTATTAGTATTATTAACCTATAATTATTCTTTGAATTTTTAAAACTTTTTATCTAATAAAATAATCTGAAAATTAAGGACCCTATTGTTCAAGACAATAGTATCCTTTTTTTTTCAAACAATTGACCTACTTTCTCTCTTTTTCTTCTATTAATTTGTATTAAATTTATTATATTTAATTAAAGTAAAGAAATATATATTTCTTATTTACTGAAATTTCTAACGTGTTAAATATTTCTGTCTTCTAACAAAATTGAGATATAAATTACAACATTATATTATATTTTTAATATAAAATTTTTAAATAAAGTGAATTAAATGTTTAGCCTTGATACAATCCAAATTATTTAACATTCATGTCCCTTCAATTTTTTGTTTTAGAAAGTTATTGTTTGACATAAAGAATCCCATTAACATATAATTTCGTAATAAAATCAACAATTAGGCAACGGGTTATGTTTATATGTGTTGTAAATTTATGGAAACCCATAGATTTTTCTTTCAAATTGAAAGCTTGAACTCAAGCTGCTAAAAAATTGAATTTAGATTTAATAAATAGTATGTATAAACATCGATACCAACATAAGACAGGTACTTGTACTTGTTACTTGATATTGCAAATATTTTTAATAAAATTTACCCGAAATTAAATTTTTATTGATGTATAATAAAATTTACCCAATGATGCCAATTGCAAAAACATCCAAATTAGCCCAATAAACTTTTCCATCATGTGTTCAAAGACTTGGAAGGTAAAATATTGGCATGGGGGACCCCTACACCTACTCACTCAAATCTCAAATGTCCGTTCATTTTTTGTTTACAAGTAAACGCTGGGATATTCATATTCTAGGCAACATATAATCATAAAAGTAATTTCTCAAAAAAAAAAAAAAAACATAAAAGCAGCGATGCAAAGTAGTGTCATCGTCACAAATCGTCCACCAACCTCAGCCACCAACTTTCTCGCTTGCAGATACATTATTATTATTATATAGGTAATTATTAACGTTAGTAGTTTTAGTTTATGCTTATGAAAATTGGGATAAATTGTCTAAAAGTGAAACTTGACCAAGTGATTTGTACATCCAACCGTTTACAGGGCGCGTGAACGCTACAATGAGGTTGGTGTTACATTATTATGCATCCCCATGTCGTATTAGTATTACTCTTGGCAGTAATATTATACGTAAAAAGAGGAAATAATAAGTATATTTTATTTGTAAATTGTAATATTTCTCCCAATTATATGATAAATTCATTAACTAAATTAAAATATTAAATATCAAATGCTAATTTTTTTAGGTGCATGGAAATAACAACTAATGGCTTAGGGGTCAGTTAGCCCGAAAGTCAGACATTCACATACCAATAAAATATTTTCCACAAATTCCCAATTGCCACACCCAAAACCAACCACAACTTTGTGGCACTGGGACCCAATAAATTTCCAACCAACCCCGAATTTCGATCGTTTAACACGCTCCATCATAGCGAGTAAGCTCTGCAGATCGACCACAAAAAAGAAATAATATCTACAGGAAAAAAAAAAGACAAAAGAGCAATCGCTTCTCAGATCTACCGACTACCGAGGGCGCGACCGTAGCCCCTTCTATAAATCACACTACGCTCCCATCATTTTTACTCGTGCTCCTCCCTCCCGCTATCTCTCAATCAACCTCTTCTTTAACAGGAACCAGTCTCACTTGATCTTCGGTTCCATTCCGAAAGGTACGCTTCGGTTCCATCCATTGGACTCCCATTCATCCACTCATTTTGTCCGTCTGTTTTAAAGCCCCGCTCTTGTTTCATTTCTAACTGTTCTTGTCTCCATCCTTTTAGATCGTGTTTTCTGTTTTGAAGTCCATTGAGTTTTGCTTTAAGTTTAGTTTCTCTGTTACTGGATCTGTTCAGTGCATGCACTTCTACTAGTGGTGTGAAGAGAAGAATCTACTGCAAGTCGTGTGCTTCAACTTTGGAAATTGAAGTTCTGTTTTGTAAGTGATTGGTTAGTTGCCCGTTTGGACTTCAACTGTTTTTTTAGAGGTTGGTGTTGGTTTCTAGTGAAACGTGAAAAGGGGTTGTTCGTGCTAGGTCTCTGGTTATTGACATAGATCTGGTTTTGGAGGTGTTAATTTTTTCCATATTGTTCTTTCTCTCCTGTGGTGCACTGTCCAAGCATCGATTGGTATTTTCTAGTAGAGATAGTAATATGACTTCACTCTTCCGTATGTATTAGTGTTGTCTTCTTATTGATATGGTTATTATATACGTAAATCTAGTACATAATAGGTCTTAGACCATTGTGATTACTGAGATCTTACTTTCCTCGAGGCTAAAATTGAAAGCGACGGCTATCTTTATGCAAATCATAAGTGTTCAGTATCTCTGTGTATGTTGATTTGTTAAGCATTCTTAGCCATTCATTAACCACATGTTGGTTCTTAAAATATTGTCCGATTCATTTACCGTCTGCATCTTCTCATATTTTCAGATGTTAGATCTGCTTTTCTGTTATTGGGTTTTTGGATATTGCTGTTTTGCCACTATGTCTTCTTTATTTAATCTGTTCAGAACTGGATTTAGTAATTTATCTGGGATGGTTACTTTTTCTTGTGGCTTACAACGTATGTCGAACCTAGTACAATATGGATCCACTTGTAGTAGCTCTCCTAATCGATCTTTTCCTTTTTGGGCAGTTAAATCCAGGTGTAATGTAATGTCTTGCTGTTGATTGACGTTGGTACTAAGCATCTTTAGTGAATTGAGTTGTGATTTTGGCATTAACATTCTGCTTTTGTGATCCCAACGTAATACTTAAAACCCCTCTGAATAGAATAAATCAGAAACATTTTCTTCCATAAGATATCATTTGTAGATGTCACTGATTTCTTACATGTTATAGATTGTCTGTCAAGTCCTCATACTCTCCTTCAGTGTGCGCAGTTCTAAAGCTTTTGCTTTTCAATATTTTAGCTTTATTTCTTTCTAGATCTAGGAAACTGAATTGTATTTGTCACAATGCAACAGAAAAATGTCATCTCATATTGTTGGATACCCTCGCATGGGCCCCAAGAGGGAGCTCAAATTTGCATTGGAATCTTTCTGGGATAAGAAGAGCAGTGCTGAAGATTTGCAAAAGGTGGCAGCTGATCTCAGGGCATCCATCTGGAAGCAAATGTTTGATGCTGGGATCAAGTACATCCCCAGCAACACTTTCTCTTACTATGACCAGGTGCTTGATGCCACAGCAATGTTGGGTGCTGTCCCACCTAGATATGGCTGGAATGGTGGTGAGATTGGGTTTGATATTTATTTCTCGATGGCTAGAGGAAATGCCTCTGTCCCTGCTATGGAAATGACCAAGTGGTTCGATACCAACTAGTAAGTGACCTCTCAATGGCACATCTTGGCTTTTGAATTTAAGGCATTTTAGTTACAATTTGGTGTATCAGTTTCTAAAATTTTCCTGTTTTTGGTTGTGTTTTCATGGATCAGCCACTTTATTGTACCCGAATTGGGACCTGATGTCAAATTCTCTTATGCTTCTCACAAGGCAGTGACTGAATATAAGGAGGCCAAGGCGGTATGTCCTAGTAACCTTGAATTAGTCGTAAATGTAAATTTTGCAAATTGTGATGCAGTTAACACGAACACCTGTTATGTTCTTATTATCCGGAAATGCAGAGGTTGGTGGCACATTATTTCGTCACCATACTTCAGCATAATTGCCCTAATCTTTAATTATCTGTTTTGTGAGATGAAATGTTAATGCTTGAAATTCATATGTGGGTGCTTTACTTTGACTTGTATAATACTGAAAAGGTCATGGCTACATTTCATTTGTAAATTCTGTATAAGCTCTGTAAACATGTATAATCCTTTGATAATTGTTTAGAGACTGCAAATTTTCCTGATTTCTGGGGTCAACTTTTATATGCATTTATTGGTTTTAAGGTCTGCATCTCTCTGTTGCAGCTTGGAATTGACACTGTTCCAGTCCTTATTGGCCCTGTTTCCTATTTGTTGTTGTCTAAACCTGCTAAGGGCGTTGAGAAGACTTTCTCTCTTCTCTCCCTCCTTGACAAAATTCTTCCAGTCTACAAGTAAGAAATCCATGTTTAGGGGATCAGCCGATGAATTTTCTAGTTATGCTATTCACAACCTATAAGTTCTGCTAATGTTCATTACTGCCTTCAGGGAAGTTATCTCAGAGCTTAAAGCAGCTGGTGCATCTTGGATTCAATTTGATGAACCCACACTTGTATTGGATCTTGATTCTCACAAATTGCAAGCATTTACTGCTGCCTACTCTGAACTAGAGTCTACTCTATCTGGTTTGACTGTTCTCATTGAGACCTATTTTGCTGATATTCCTGCGGAAGCATACAAGACCCTTACCTCTCTGAAGGGTGTAACTGCATATGGCTTTGATTTGGTTCGTGGAACTAAGACACTGGACTTGATCAAGGCTGATTTCCCCAAGGATAAATATCTCTTTGCTGGTGTGGTTGATGGAAGGAACATCTGGGCTAACGACCTTGCTGCTTCTCTAAACACCTTGCAAGCAATTGAGAGTGTCGTTGGCAAAGGTACCATTTTGTATCCTTTATTACATTTACCTCACATGTTAATAGATGTTTATAGCCTTTTTGAGTTGTTGGTGCTTTGTCCATGTAGACAAACTGGTGGTCTCCACCTCTTGCTCGCTTCTTCATACTGCTGTTGATCTTGTCAATGAGACCAAGTTGGACAAGGAGATCAAATCGTGGCTTGCATTTGCTGCCCAGAAAGTTGTTGAAGTGAATGCGTTGGCCAAGGCATTGGGTGGTCAGAAGGATGAGGTATTTTCCTTATGTTGAATCTGCCCCTTGGAATTGGATACACATAATTAATAGAGCCCCTATCTTGATTGATAATTAGGTGAATAAAAATATTTTGCTGACTTAGGTGGTTGTTCATTTTGAGACTTTGCTGGGGAACCTAAACTAATAATTACTTTTGCCTCATAACACTTCTATAGTTGGCAAATTTTTTTCTGCAATCTAAACGTTCAACTTTACCGTTTCAACAGGCTTTCTTCTCTGCCAATGCTGCTGCCCAGGCTTCAAGAAAATCCTCCCCAAGGGTGACTAATGAGGCTGTCCAAAAGGCTGTAAGTATTTCTGTGATTTCTCTTTATGGCTTTCATAATCAGATGATTTCTTTGCTTGAATTCTTTGTACCTAGTACTTACCATTACTTTTGATGCTGCTTTTTCTAGGCTGCTGCTCTGAAGGGTTCTGCCCACCGCCGTGCTACCAACGTTAGTGCTAGGCTAGATGCTCAGCAGAAGAAACTTAACCTGCCCATTCTCCCAACAACCACAATTGGTTCCTTCCCTCAAACGTTGGAACTCAGGAGAGTCCGTCGCGAATATAAGGCCAACAAGTTAGTCAAGATAAGAAATGTTATTATGTTTTTCCACAAAATTAGGAGGTTTATTATTGATATGATTTCCGTTATTGTCTCAAGGATCTCTGAGGATGATTATGTTAAAGCCATCAAGGAGGAAATCAGCAAGGTCGTGAAACTCCAAGAGGAGCTTGATATTGATGTTCTTGTTCATGGAGAGCCTGAGGTGCGTAAGAAAAGGAACAGATAGGAATTTGTTGATGCTTCTGTGCTTTTACACAAATCGATGTTTAAGTGACATTCTGATCTGGAACTTTGTTCAAATGATATTTAGAGGAACGATATGGTTGAATACTTCGGGGAGCAATTGTCAGGATTTGTCTTCACTGTCAATGGGTGGGTGCAATCTTATGGATCTCGATGTGTGAAGCCACCCATCATCTACGGTGACGTGAGCCGCCCCAAGCCAATGACTGTTTTCTGGTCTTCTGCTGCTCAGAGCATGACTGCCCGCCCAATGAAGGGTATGCTTACAGGCCCTGTCACTATCCTCAACTGGTCTTTTGTCCGAAATGACCAACCCAGGTATTGGCTGGAAGAGAAGGGAACAGTTTGTAGTTTTAATACCTTATTTGATTACATTGTTTTTAATATTATGCAAGTCTGATTTTACAGATTTGAAACCTGCTATCAAATAGCTTTGGCCATCAAGGATGAAGTGGAGGATCTTGAGAAGGCTGGTATCAATGTCATTCAAATTGATGAGGCTGCTTTGAGAGAGGGGCTACCTCTTCGGAAATCTGAACAAGCTTTCTACTTGGAATGGGCAGTTCACTCCTTCCGGATCACAAACTGTGGTGTTCAAGATGCTACCCAGGTTTCTTTTGAAAACCCTTGTACTAGCAGCAATCTTGCAGGACAATATCTTTCCAACTCACTTGGTTTATTTCTGTTAATAACAGATCCACACTCACATGTGCTACTCCAACTTCAATGACATTATCCATTCAATTATTGATATGGATGCTGATGTGATTACCATTGAAAACTCTCGCTCTGATGAGAAGCTCCTCTCTGTCTTCCGAGAGGGAGTTAAGTATGGTGCCGGAATTGGTCCAGGAGTCTATGACATTCACTCTCCTAGAATACCATCAGTTGAGGAGATTGCTGACAGAATTAACAAGATGCTCGCAGTTCTTGAGAAGAACATCTTGTGGGTTAACCCTGACTGTGGATTGAAGACCCGAAAGTATGGTGAGGTGAAGCCAGCCCTCCAGAACATGGTTGCTGCTGCCAAGCTCCTCCGCACCCAGCTTGCTAGTGCCAAGTGAAGAGATGTTTACGCAAAGAGGTATCTGGACAGTGAACCACGTTGATTCTTAAATCCAAAGCATAGGAATTGTTGATTCAATAACTGTCTTCGTGATTGAATACCCAGTCATTGCCAAGAGGCCACCTTTTTCTCGTTTTCTCTTTTCACTATTCTATAATTTTGTGTTACCTTCAATTTGTTTGGCGGGCATTAAATTGCTTAGTTAACGTTGTCACGAAATCAATGGAAATTTCTCGATTAGTGTTTGTTCTCATCCGCAGCCTTGAGCTTGTACTGCCTATATTCTTCTCTTAATCTGCCAAAACGTTTTTACTAAAGTATTTAGGCCGAAAGAGCAGTTGGACTCTAACTAGAATGTTTAAATGAACCATAATGTTTATAAAACTTTTAAAACTGTCCCTCACTGAATGGAAAAATTGATTAAATGCTATGTAACTTTTTTTATGTGAATTTTAAAAAATTTTTATTACAGTGAACCTAAATGAGTGGATCCAAAAGGAGGTTATACCGTTCGGGAGTGAGGTTAAACTTCAAATGGTTGGTCCTACTTCCATTTAAACGGTTCAAGGAGGATATATAAACAGCCCACCGAATCCATCAAATTCTCAACAAGAGCTAACTTTTGATGATTACCATACCAATCTCTAGAGGCCGTAGTAACAAAGCCATTAGTTTTCATACCAACGCAAGGAGTGAAAGTTCTCATGTGCTCTTTGTGGTTCAACACCTCCCTACCACCCTCCAAGCTTCTGATCCAAAGTGGCTCGTTAGTCTGAGCCATCTTAACCAGTTCATCCATGGCAGCCAAGGCAAGCTCCAAGAACATAGATCTCTCTAATGATTTATCCAGCCTCATGACACCAGTGGTCATTGGCCTAGTTGGAGTCACTACTGGCAAAGCAGTTCAAATACTTCCTCCAAAATCAGGAGCCGATGGCAAAGTTGAAGACACGCTGCTTAAACCACCGAAACCATTGCTGCCAACTCCAAGTTCCATGCTAGAGTTTGGCAATGGAGGGTCAATTGGTGAAGCTAATGAAGAAATGGGTCGACCCAAGAACTTGCCAGCAAGAGCACAAACTCAGTCTAGCTCATCTTTTAATAGAGCATTTTTGATTCTCAAATGCTGCTCTTCCAGTGAAATATCACCAATTATAGCCGGACCACCCAGCCCCGGCCCTGGGCAGGGGCAAAGTGGGCCACTGCCTAGGGCCCACTTTTATTTTAAAAAAAATTTACATATAAAAAATATCATTTATTTAAAAAAATTTTTTAATTTATTTTTAATTAATATTAGTGGCTCATATCTTCTCTTTCGTTCCGGGCCTACAAAATCTCAAGACTGACCCTGAGACCAACGCAGTTGGCTCTGATCGTCATTTCCTCTTCATGGCATCTAAAAATTCATAAACCATAACTAATTAAATAGTTCCCAAAACAAACCATTAATCAACAAATTCCTCGTTAATTCCAAAAGGGATGATTATTTGTCAAACACAAAAATATTCCATACAACACAATTACTCTAATTGTTACGTTCGAAAATATACACATACGTTCCAACAACTATATAAAAGTAATTTGCTAGCCTCACCTAATCTCTACTCTATCAATCACGTAAACTGGGGTTATCGACAATCACTGGATCTTCTAAAAAAATAATGGCAAGCGGTGAGTTGATAACTCAATGAGGATAATTGACCTTACCCTTAAAACCAAGTAACTCAATAAACAATTATGACACTTAGTCAACCGATTAAATCATACATATAATACGTATATACACAACAGTCTTCAATCTAATTCAAAAAGTTAACAAACATCTAAAAAATTTCACCAAATGATGATTACACAAATATTAATTTCAACTGCCATTTATCTTTTATTCCAATATTTAACTAAATTGCCTGGGTCCAGCTTAACCTAGTAGGCTTACTCCAATGGTTTGCCGGCTCATTTCATCATAATCTCTTATAAGTGGAAACGTAATTAAATATATAAATATCGACACAGGGTACCTCAATTTTTCAATCTCTCTTGGTACCCCGATACTACTCTAGTACCTAACCATCAACACTGGATATTCTCGGGACTCAGGATATCCTGGTACCACTCCGGTTCCTAGTTATCGGCACAGGACATCCTCGAGACTCAGGATGCTCCGGTATCTATTCTACGGACAGATACCTAGCCACCACCTCGCTCATATGAATACAACCTATCCATCTAAGACTATTGAATGTAGCCTATCCTAAGCAAGCCACCGATTCTCGATTGTTACTAATTATTCACAACTTATTATCCACTAGTCTCTATCTAATTAACACATTTTCATCAACTTAACAAGCAATATACCTCAATGAAACACCTTATACTATATTAATTATTTGATAATTAAAATAAATATAATTCATGTATGTAATTATTAATCATTAATTAAATTAATGATTAATTCAAAATATAATTTATTAATAACAAATGGTACTTAATTTTAAGAGTAAAGTCCAAGGTTATCTTTACCTCGATTTCAGATTCAACTAATTGATAATCCCAATTATACCTTAATTGAACTTTCGGACCTAGAATTTACAAAATTCTATTAGACTAATTTACGAAAAATTTATAACCCAATTACACTAATAATCCAACATTATTATCTTTTCTAATTTATTCTCAATTATAAAAATAATATCCTTACGAACCTAACGCCCATAATTACTAAAATACCCTTAACTAATTAAAAGTCCCATTTTTACCCTCATCCATTTCAATTAATATCAAAATGCCCTTCTTGCAACTAAATTCCAGATTTACCCTTCACTTTTCTACATTCCCTATTCTGCCCCTATATGCAATTTAAATTTTCAAAACAATGTCATCATCTTCACCCTCTCCACTTCTCCCATCTCCTCTTCTTTTATCATTTTTTAGCCCCATTTTCTTCATTTTTACTTCTTCATGCAACTTCAATTATTGTCTCAATCGACCACAACATGCAAACTAACTACAATCAAGTGTAGGATGATCAAAATCACAAAAATGATATAATATGGTTGCTGAAATTTACGTAGGTGTGAGGCACTTTGAGGTTGTCAACCTCCACAACTCCCTCAAAATTTTCTACAAAACAAACAAAATGAGGAAACTTATGAGGAAAGAGTTACATGCAGATGAAAGAGTGTGTTTTTAGACACACTTACTAGCTGGTAAGTAGAGAGAAAAGTGAAGAAGATGGTGGTTTCGCATGAGCTAATCCAATTTCCAAATTTTGGTTATTTATACAAGTTTAAAAGTTTTTACGGGCTGGGCTACTTTTATTATATGAATGGGCTTTACAAATCTCCCCCTCTTAAAAGAATGTCTTCCTCGAAATTAAATTACGTACTTGAGGATTTAGAAAAATAAGGATAGTGACGTCAAACTTTATCCTCTACCTCCCAAGTCGCCTCTCTTAGAAAACAATGATGACTCCATAAAACTCGCACCATTGGAATCTCCCGTCTCCTTAATTTCTGAATTTGTCTATCTAATATCTCTATTGGCTCCTCTTTATAAGTCATGTCATTTGTAACTTCAATCTTAGGCCTTGATATAAAATGACTAAGATCCGATCGGTACCATCTCAACATTGACACATGAAACACATCACGAATCTATGATAACTCTGGTGATAATGCTAATCTATAAGCTAACGGCCCCACATGTCGTACAATTTCAAATGGTCCTATATATCTCAGAATCAATTTCCCCCTTTTACCAAACCTCATAATTTCCCTCCAAGGTGATACCCGAAGAAATACCATATCTCTAACATTGTACTCCATCTCCCGACGATGTTGATTGACATATTTCTTTTGCCAATCCTGAGCTGCCTTCAAGCATTGCCTTACCACCTTTATTTTTTCCATCGTCTCTTGAACCAACTTCAACCTCTCTAATAATCTGACTCCCTGTATATCCCAACATATTGGATCTCTACGTCGCCTGTCATATAATGCCTCAAATGGTGCCATACCGATGCTAGAGTGATAACGATTATTATACGCAAACTCCATCAAAGGTAAATATCTATCCCAATCACAGTCAAAGTTCAGCACATAAGCTCTCATCATATCCTCCAATGTCTGAATCGTACGCTCTAACTGTCCATCCAATTGAGGGTGAAATGCAGTACTCAAATTCAATCTAGTCCCCAAAGCTGTCTGTAAACTTCTCCAAAATTAAGAAGTAAACCGTGGATCTCGATTTGATACAATAGACACTAGAACTCCGTGTAATCTCACAATCTCATCAAGATACAACTTGGCAAGCTTGTCCAATGAGTCTGTTTGTTGTACAGGTAAGAAACGAGAGTCTATGTCTAGTCCTCAGTAACGCTACCACGAAAACCATCGAAATTTTCTTCCACTTCCATGACGGAATGAATAAGGTCTTAATTTTTCCGCTAGGGCCTGATGCTCTACCTTAACCTGTTGACAAGTTAAACGCTTCAACACAAACTTTGCTATATCTTTCTTCATTATTGGCCAAAGTAAAAAGGTCTCAGGTTTTGATATATTTTTGTAGGCTTAGGATGCATAACATATTGTGCACTATGAACTTCTTTCAAAATCTCCTCTCGTAATCCATCTGCATCTTGCACACAAACTCGCCTCCTAATCACCAACACTCCATCTGATCTTATTAAAAAGTTAGTCCCCTACTCTATTGCGCTCTCGCTCTCATCCGCATCAAATAAGAATCTCGAGCGTGAGCCTCTCTGATCCTATCACCCAAATATCGTTGGCTTTGTATTGTCTCCAATAAACCACTCATATAATCAATCTCCAATTTGACGTCCAGTGCCCTCAACTCCACCAATGGAATCATACTGTGTTCAATCAAATTAACCATTACGCCTGAGCCTTTCCTACTCAAAGCATTTGCCACTACATTAGCCTTCCCTGGATAGTAATCAATAGTACAATCATAATCCTTCAGTAGCACAATCCACTTTCTCTACCTTAAGTTTAACTCCCTCTGAGTTAATATATACTTAAGACTCTTGTGATTTGTAAGGATTTAGAATGTTTCTCGTATAAATAATGTCTCCAAATCCTAATAGTATGCACAATCGTCGCTAACTCTAAATCATGGGTGGGATAATTCAACTCACGTGATCTCAACTGACGAGAGGCATAAGCTATCACCTTTCCATGTTGCATTAGCACGCACCCCAAACCTATCCTCGAAGTATCAATATATACCTTAAAACCTCCACCACTCGATGGTAACACCAAACTTGGACTCGAAGTTAATCTCTGTTTAAGCTCCTCAAAACTCTCCTGACACTGATCGGTCCACTCAAACTGAGCTCCTTTCATCAATAGTTTGGTTAATGAGCTAGTTATTATCGAAAATCCTTCTACAAATATCCAATAATACCCAGCAAGTCCTTGAAAACTCCTTATCTCTAATATATTTCTAGGTGGTTTCCACTCCATAATCACCTTTACCTTAGTAGGATCAGGCATCACTCCTTCTCGAGACACCACATATCCAAGGAAAACTACTAGCACCATCCAAAACTCACACTTACTCAACTTTGCATACAACTGTTTCTCCTTCAGAATCTGTAACACAATCCTCAAATGTTGCTTATGCTCTTTTTTACTCCTCAAATACACCACTATATCATTAATGAACACTATCATAAACTGATCCAGATACTCTTGAAAAGTCCCATTCATCAATGCCTTGAATGCAGCTGGTGCATTAGTTAACCCGAAAGACATCACTAGGAACTCATAATGGCTATATCGAGTACGAAAAATTGTCTTGGGAATACTTGACTAGTTATCCTCAATTGCCAGTATCTCGATCTCAAGTCAATATTGGAAAAATATAATGGCTTCCCTTAGTTGATCCAAAAGATCATCTATCCTCGACAACGAATACTTATTCTTCACTGTCACCTTGTTTAACTACTGGTCATCCATGCATGACTTCATACTGCCATCCTTTTTCTTCATAAACAACACTGGAGCTCGCTATGGTGATGTGCTTGGTCTAATAAAACCCTTTTCCAATAACTCCTCTAACAGCCATTTCAACTCATTGAACTTAATAGTAGCCATCCTATAAGGAGAAATGGAAATCGGCACCACTCCAGGCATAGTCTCAATGGTGAAATTTGTCTCGTTGAGGCGGCAAACCTGGTAAATCATCTAAGAATACATCCTGAAATTCCTTTACCACAGGAATATCCTCTAATCCAGGACTCACCTCCCTCGTATCTATAATATGAGCCAGATATGCCTCATACCCATCTAATATCAACCGCTTAGTAGTCACGACCGAGATCATACATGCTGGAACCACTTTGCGATCCCCCACAAGCTGAAGACTCTATCATCATCACCTCCTTCACATAACAATCTATTATAGCTCGATGTTGTGCCAATCAATCCATCCCGAGAATCACATCAAACTCCCTTAAATCCATCACTATTAAGTCAGCTGGTAGTTCCACTACCAATCCTCACTGGCATTCTCCTCCTTACACTATTAACTACCATATAATCTCCTACTGGTAACGATACTCTTAAGTCATATCCTAATGGACTAACCTCTCCTAGAACTCTAGAGGCAAACTCTACAAAAATGTAAGAGTGTGTAGATCCTGGGTCTACTAAGACATAAGCGTTACTATCAAACAAAGAAATCATACCAGAAATAACATCATTGGATGTAGGGCCTCTTCCCTCGTCATATGGTATATCCTCGCCTGAGTTTGGCTCTAAGCTGAGGATGTCCCACTAGTACCCATACCCATTGCTGATCCATGTCCAACTCCTCTTCCACCACCTCTGCTACCAGTTTTACCTGAACCTCTGCTCGAACCAAAGGCACCACTCTGACTCTGTACTGTCTCCTTTGCCCTCACTCATGAACTCCTCCTTATTGTCAGATAACTCATCTGTAATTGTCCCCGCTCTCCACAAATATAACATGCCTGATTGATCCCAGTAGGCTCCTAATATGGTTTTCTGTGAAATCTCCTGCAGGTGACACAACTCGGATATCCTCCAACTCCTCTATCAAAAAATCCTCTGAACCTCTGACTAGCTCCTCTGTCGGATCCAACTGATGGTGCACTGGCAGTGTTATGTTGTTCTGAATCCTTACCAGCTCCTCCACCAAACCGATAGAAACTACCACGTCTGCTCAATATGGCATCGGCTCTTTTAGATCCCCCAACACTAGTAGACCATGAATGAGTAGTTCCCTCTTAACAGACCGACTCCCATCTCCATAATGACTCTCCGATCGCCTCTTTAACTCTCTCCTCCTTCTACCTTGTTCTATTACATCTTCCACTCTAAATGCAGTCCCTAGTAACTTCTTGAAGTCAGAAGTAGCAGCTCCTAATCCCAAACGAATATCTATCCTCAGACCTTGATCAAATCTGTAACATCTATCTTTGGGATTTGCCATAGCCTCCAATGCATACTTAGACAAGGCTGCAAAGCGAGCCTCATAATCTACCACTGACATCTCCTCTGTCTGAACCAAACTTATGAACTCCATCATCTTTCGATCCTGATATATCTGTAGAGTTTTTTATCTCTGAACTCTCTCTAGAACTCTTGCCAAGTCATCTCTCGGGTCTCATAGGATCTCTTTACTGACTTCCACTGAGTTAGTGCATTGCCCTGGAATAAGGAAACAATGTACTGCAACCTTTTTTCTGAGGTACACTTCAGACGATCTAAAATTATCTCTGTCTACTCCCACCATACTCAGACTCTTCAAGGTCAGTATTACCTCAAAAATCTACAGCACTCATCTTCCGGATCCGCTCATAGTTGCGATCTATCCTAGAATCACCTCGGGTTGGAGTCGCAGTAATAGCTTGTTGCATCATCTGAAAGAACTGCATCATTTACGGTGCATTGACACCTCTCTTCCTACCCTATTTGCTTGGGCATCCCCCTAATCCGACACATCCGGAACATAGATCAAACTCCCTGATTCCCCAGGTGACTTAGGGCCAACATTATCCTCTCTTGAAGACATCCTAAAAGAGATAAGAATGCATCATTAGTTTTTTTTACTCAATACATCTTTAGAAACGTAAACTCACTTTGATACCACCTAATGTGACGCTCCCAAAAATTTATAAACCATAATTAACCAAATAATTCCCAAAACAAACCATTAACCAACAAATTCCTCATTAGTTCCAAAGGAGATGATTGTTTGTCAAACATAAAATATTCCATACAACACCACTACTCCAATTGTCACGTTCGAAAATATACACGTACATTCCAACAATTATACAAAAGTAATTTGCTGACCCCACCTAATCTCCGCTATGTCAATCACGTATACTATGGTTATCGGCAATCACTAGATCTCCTAAAAAAAGTAATGGCAAGGGGTGAGCTTCCAACTCAGTGAGGATAACCGACCTTACCCTTAAAACTAAGTAACTCAATAAATAATTATAACCCTTAGTCGACCAATTAAATCATACATATAATACATATATACACAACAGTCCTCAGTCTAATCTAAAAAGTTAACAAACATCTCAAAAATTTCACCAAATGATGATTACCCAAATATTAGTTTCAACTGCCATTTATGTTTTATTCTAATATTTAATTGAATGGCTTGGGCCTAGCTTAACCTAGTAGGCTTACATCCAATGGTTTGTCGGATCATCTCATCATAATCTCTCATTAGTGGAAAGGTAATTAAATGTATAATATCGACATAGGGTACCTCAATTTCTCTTGGTACTCTGGTACTACTCCAGTACCTAGCCATCGACACAGGATATCCCCAGGACTCAGGATATCCTGGTACCACTCCGGTACCTAGTCATCAGCATAGGACATCCCCGAGACCCAGGATGCCCTGGTATCTACTCCACGGATAGATATTTAGCCACCACTCCACTCATATCGACACAATCTATCCATTTAAGACTATCAAATGTAGCCTATCCTAGGCAAGCCACCGATTCTTAATTTTTACTAATTATTCACGACTTATTATCCACTAGTCTCTATTTAATTAACACATTTTTCATCAACTTAACAAGCAATATATCTCAATGAAACACCATATACTACATTAATGATTTGATAATTAAAGTAAATATAATTCATGTATGTAATTATTAATTATTAATTAAATTAATGATTAATTCAAAATATAATTTATTAATAATAAATAGTACTTAATTTTAAGAGTAAAGTCCAAAGTTATCTTTACCTCGATTTCGGATTCAACTAATTGATAATCCCAATTACTTCTTAATTGGACTTTGGGACCTAGAATTTACAAAATTATATTAAACTAATTTATAAAAAATTTCTAGCCCAATTACACTAATAATCCAACATTATTCTCTTTTCTAATTTATTCTCAATTATAAAAATAATATCCTTACTAACCTAAACCCTATAATTTCTAAAATATCCTTAATTAATTAAAAGTTTCATTTTACCCTCATCTATTTCAATTATTACCAAAAATGCCCTTCTTGTAACTAAATTCCAGATTTACCCTTCACTTTTCTAAATTCCCTATTCTGCCCCTACATGCAAATTAAAATTTTAAAACAATGTCATCATCTTCACCCTCTCCACTTCTCCCATCTCCTCTTCTTTTATCATTTTCTAGCCCCATTTTCTTCAGTTTTACCTCTTCATGCAACTTCAATTATTGTCCCAATCAACCACAATATGCAAACCGACTACAATCTAGTGTAGCATGATCAAAATTACAAAAAAGGCATAATATGGCTGTTGAAATTTAACTAAGTGTGAGGCACTTTAAGGTTGTCAACCTCCACAATTCCCTCAAATGTTTCAGCAAAACAAACAAAATAAGGAAATTTATAAATTTATGAGGAGAGTTACATGCAGATGAAAGAGTGTGTTTTTAGACACATTTATCAGCTGGGAAGTAGAGAGAAAAGTGAAGAAGATGGTGGTTTCGTATGAGCTAATCCAATTTTCAAATTATGGTTATTTATATAAGTTTAAAGGTTTTTATGGGCTGGGCTAGTTTTATTATATAAATGGGCTTTACATTCTCAGCTCGAAGTTTGTCATTCTTTTGACGGAGCAGGGTGTTCTCATGCTGTTCCAATTGGGTTTGAAACAAATAAATGTCAACGTCACCTCCATTAAAAAAAAACCCTAAAAATCCTCGTAATTCTACATCAGCTTACCTTTACTTTGGGGAACTTGACCTACCTCCAAGCAAAATCTTTTACTGAGCTCCAATCTTTGTTTCTCATCAGGATGAGGACACTCCTTGAACATACTGTTGACAGAAAAGAGAAAACAAAAAAGAGAAAGACTTGCTGAGCAAAATCATATGAACTAAACTAGTCTGCATAATCTTGTTGGAAGATCATAAAACCTATGCTTCAAGCTCCTGGATTTCTTGAGGAGTGTGTTAGTGATATCGCTTCGTTTTTGGAGGATTGTCGGCTGCATCTTGATCATCACCAGAAGCTCCGTCCGGGTTGCCACTCCTAGATCTACTCTCATGTTAACTCATCCTCCTCTCTACTGCTCCTTCCCACACTAGGCTCGAAGTTCTCAGCAACTCTAGCCACTTCACTTTGGCCATCTATACTCGGTTGTTGTTGATGAACATAAACGAAGAAAACTTTAGTTTCAACAAATCAAAATGGAAAAAACTCCAAATTAGTAAGCTAAAGAACAATAATGGTCATATCGTACGAGAGCAAGAGAGAGTCCAGGAGAGTTGAACATGGATTTGGTGAGAGTCAACAGTGAGATAAGTCGTCGCTGAGCAATTACACCGGTGGTCATATTGTTTTTTTAGAAATTAAAATTAAATTAATGAGTGAAAGAAAGGTACAAGACTACTGGAGAATAGAATTACTCTCTAGTAGTTAAGAAGTACAATTGGAGATACTACACCAAAAAACAAGTGAAAACACAACACCGTTTGGACCCACTGAATAAGCTACACATAAAAATGACAAAAACTGTTGACTCGTTCCAAAGCAGTAAACGAACCCAACCTATCCTCTGAGCTTTTTGAGATGTTCCAAATTAGGGTTGGATGTTCTAATCAATCTGTGATTCGAATCGTGCCCTACTGGTAAGAATCTTCCTATCCATCGTGTCTAGAACTTCATCCGAATATGTTTATTTTACCCATCTTCCTTTATTTTTGCAGTGACTATAGAGATCATGGAGAAGCTAATGAACTCGCCCATCAACTTGTAGTATCTAACTTCCTCAAGTAAGATCTAACTTCCAATCCTTTGTCTAGTGATCTAGTTCCATTTCCCATCATGAATATTATTCTCTCCCTTTCTGCATGATTGATTGTAGCACTAAATCAACTGATCGTTCCATGTTTTGGAACTTTTGCTGATTTCTTTCTTTCCATATCTCTTGGGTAGATATGGTAAGAAATAGCACCTTCCTCTTCCAGAGTGGAGTGTAAGCTTGTGCTTTTACTAGAATCTTAGCTACCTCGATGAGTGAATTAGATGTCCCTTGCTAAGAGAGGCATTTTTTGATCCTATTCCAAATAATACTGGAAAAAGGACATAGGAAGATTAGATGGTCCTTAGTTTTAGTTCCTCTTCTTTATAGACAACAGTTTTGATCCAAATGCTAGATAAATTGAAATCTATCTATTGTTGCTACTCTATTCCTTACCGCCAGCCATAGTAGGAAAGTAGAACTTGGTCTGAGAATATTACACTAGATAACCTTGGCCCAAGGATCATCTTGATCAGAGTGATAGAACCATTTCCTGTAGATTTTGCTAGAGAAGCTCTCGATAGGAGACTCTTTCTATAGAAAACAGTCCTATGAGTTAGGATCAAGAAGATATGAAGGTTTGAGACGACTTATTGCTTCAGGAAATTGAAGCCATTCATTATGATTGATAAGACTAGCCACCTTAGATTTCTGATCTCACTCTGAAAAAGCAAAAATAGCAATGGGGTTTGAGGAAAGAGGACCAGAGCCAGTATAATTATCCTACTATAGGAAAGCGGTCTGACCATTTCCAATTTTACAGAAAACATCATTTGTAACTTCTTCCCTTTTTCTTAAAATCTTATTAAGGAATCAAGAATAGGATGGCCTTATAGATAAGGACCATATGTTGTTCCCTTTCAAAAAGTAACTATGAAGTCATTTTATCCATAATGAATGCTTATCTTAGATCATTCTCCAAAGTCTCTTAATCAGAAAGACATTATTAGCAACCCTTACATAGATTATTCCTAACACCCCCTTCACCTTTGGTTTACACAGATCAACCCATTTAACTTTAGGAAACCCAGAACCTCCATTTGCTTTACCCTATAAAAAATCTCTCATCATCTTCTCCATAGTTTTGACTAGTTTCTTTGACAACGAAAAGTGAATACTCCAATAAAGATGAAGGGAACATATAACATATCTAATAAGTTGGACTTTTCCACCATAAGACAAAAATCTATTAGTCCATTTGCCAAGTCTCCTTTGAATTTTTTCAATAAGAGGTAGACAATCATTGAAAGATAATCTTTTAGTGGAAATAGGAAGACTTAGATACTACAGAGGAGGATTTTTCCTGTCTATAACAGTCATAGAGGAAATAGTGTCTTGGAAAGGTTTTGCCAAAGTAGAGAGTACAAAGTGACTTTTATGAAAATTCACTTTAAGACCTGACATCTTGGAGAAGTCATTGAGAGTGTCCATTAATAGTTTAATAGAGTCTGGGTGTGCTTTAGAGAAGAGAATAAGGTCATCTACAAACAGAGATGGGTGAGTGAGAGTCCTCTACATTTAGAGTGAAACTTGTATTTAGGATTGTAAGAGACTTTGGTCTAGATCATTAGTGAGAGCGCTTCCATATAAAGGATAAATAAGTAAGGGGACAAGGGATCCCCTTGTCTAATTCCTTTCTTCCCTTTGAAAATTTTGGAAGGCGAGTCATTAATAAGAACACTGTAGGCAGTGGTTGTGACACAAGCCTTGATCCAATTAATAAAAAGATCCAAAAAATTGAACTCCTTAAGAACCCTGAATAGGAAAGGCCAATTGATGTAAACGAAAGCTTTGTTGAAATCAATTTTAACAGCACAGTTAGGGAATGAGTTCCTTCTGGTATATCCTTTAAGAAGTTCCTGAGCAATAAGAATGTTGTCACTAATATCTCTATTCTTCATAAAGGCGTTCTGATTTTCACTGATAATGAGATTGAGAACTCCCTTCAATCGCTTAGTTAAGATCTTAGCAATGGTTTTGTAGAGAAAATTAGTGTATGCAATTGGCCTGAAATCATTAAAAGTAGAGGAGTTAGGAGTTTTGGGAATTAAACAGAGATATGTTTTATTAAACTCCTTTAGGAGCACTTCATTAGCAAAAAATTCATGAATAGCCTCTCACCATAGGTCCTATAATAGACTATGTCTTTTGGAAGAAAAATCTATTGAGCCCATCTGGTCCAGGAGCTTTCATCCCATTCATTGCAAAAATTGTAGCATTGATACCATCATCTGTAACGTCTTCCACCAATTCTTTAGTAGCTTCAGATGTGATTCTGTTGATAATAACGTCCTTGAGAGGGTCCAGAGAGGAACCAGAACCCATTTCTGAACCTAAAAGTCCTCTATAGAAGTTATCAGCTTCGTCCATGATACTTGATTGATGATTGAGAATTCTTCCCTTTGTACTAATAATCGAGCATATTTTATTGACATTCCTTCTATCAGATAGGGAATTGAAAAAGAATTTGGAAGCTCTATCCCCTTCCCTGATCCAATTAATCCGAGCCCTTTGATGGATAAGTGAGAAATGATCTTGGACTGCTCTTAAAAAGTGATCAGGTTCCATCTTTTCCTTCAAAAAAAGGTCCGAATCATTAGGATTATGAGAAAGTAAACTTTAAGTTACAGCTAATCTTTCCTTAGCAATATCAATAGCAGTTTGAGTACTAGGGGAATGAGAAGCTTTTAGTATCTTCAACTCAGCTTTAATGGTTATTGTACGATATATCTGCCACTATTTTTACTCATGTTCCTCCATTGTCAGGACTACCACTATCACGTACCATTAACTCATCTCCTAAACCACACCGCTTAAATAAAAGTGGGACCAACTTCTATTTTAAATAACAAAATTCACATTATCATTACAGGTCCCACTTTAATAAAATTTTTTAAAAAATTCAGGTTAGTAAAAATATGCCATGTGAAATTTAACTAAAGGAGGCCTAATTCTATTATTACAGTCCTGTTCTAGTGATCGATTATAGGGCAATCAACACCGAAGTTAGCCTGTAGAGTTCGTAGTAAATACTGTTTTTAAGTTTTTCTTCCTTTGCGACCTATCTTGTAAAGAAAATAAAGGGCTCAATTAGAGAGAACCCAACAATCTCGTAAGCATAAAATTCTGATTTTGGAAAAATACTTTTTCTTTTCTGTCCCATCATTATAAGAAAATTATCGATTACCAACGGATCATTACTGATTGAAATAATACCTTAAAAAATTAACAACGGAAAATCAAATTCCATAGGTAAAATTGTAGTAAGAAATGGTAATTTGCGACAAACAAAATATCCGTCGGTAAAGAGGAGAGAAGTTATCCTGATAATTTTTGCTACAGAATAGGAATCACCACCAGTAAAAGAGGTGCAAATGATAGGCGACAAAATAAGCATCATCGTTTATTGCTGGAAATGTATTCCATCGGTAAAATTGAAAGTTAAACGTCATCATTTGCTTCAGCTTCAATGTTTTTAATAAAACATAAACGACTTCATTTGGCGACAATGTTTGTCAGGATAAATCAGTGATGACATTTACCGACGGATTAATTTTCTGTTGGTAAAGTCAAATGATGTCTGCAGTGTTCTTAAATTTATTGTAAAACGACTTTGTTTGATAATTATAAAAACTTAATGCCTGAAGGCTCCCTCTCGTCTTTTCTGGGTTTTCGGTTCTTTCGTTTTCTCCTCCACGATTAAAGTTTTCAGTTTTTTCATTTTTTGGTGGCTTTCAGTGGCCTTGCATCTGTTGTTTTTGTCCTTACTATTTTCCTATTCAGTGGCTTTCATTGTCTTCTTCCATCGGCCGGCATCATCGTCGTCTTTGTTTAATCGTTGGTTGAGGTAAGTGGTCCATCTAACTTTAAGGTAACATTGTTGTATTTGGGTTTTGTGTACTACTTGGATTGTATGAGTTTTTGTTTCTTTTTTGCGTCATTATGCAGTTGGGATGCTGATTTGTGTTTTGTGTTTTTTATCAGTGATATTGTGATTGTGATTTCGTTTAATCGTCTTCGTTTGTTTGTGGAGGAGATTGAAGAAATGGAATTTCGGGGCTCGAATTTCTGTTTTTGATTTGGCGGTGAAATATGAATTGAGGTTTGAATTATTGATTTAGATAGTTTTATTTTAAATTTTTATTCTTAGTTTGAATTTATGATTTATCCAATAATTGCCAATAAATGAGAAATGGAACAATTTCAGGGAGTGTTATTTTTTAATTTCTATTTAAATATTTGTTTTATTTGGCCAAAAGAGTAAATTAAATGGTGTTGGGTGCATGTTTTTGGACTACCAAATTCTAAGTAATGAATGTATGTGAGTATTATATTGGATTGCACTTGAAATTTGAGTTTGTCCCCTATAAGAGAGGGGGGATTTGGAAGCAAGGTTCAGAGTAGCGAAGAAGCAATTAGGTATTAAAATTATGACTTCTGGTTGATGCAAAATGCTATCTTCATAAATAATCTTTCTTGTTGCATGCATCAACATTTTAATTTAACTTTTGTTGTTGTTTAGTTCCTGCTAGAGGTTTGATCATGATTGGAAGAAAATTGAAGCATTTGTTGGGACAAAGACAGTCATCCAAATGCTTTTTAACTTTTAAAATTTTAAGCATTTCAAATATAAGCATTGGATGACATAATTTTTATTAGAATATTTCTTTTCAAAGCCTTTGAGCATCTCTTGTGAAACCAAACTTCAATGAGTAATGGAAGTTTGAAAGCCTTTAACTAAAGGTTAATGTTAAATCCTGATGCAATTAGCTTAGAAATGATTTTATAAATGATTTCATATATATCTCTTAACTAGTTTTGAAGTATTAATTGCTTCTTGGGATAGTTATCCCTACTTAAAGTAGCTGAGGGTTGCATAAAAGGTGTAACTCCTTAGTTTTCTTATACAATAGTTTGTTTCTTATGAGCTATATATGCCTCATGTTTCTTTTTCTTACTCAATTCATTAATGGAAGAATTATTCTCCAATCTTAGAAGTTAAATATAGTTACCATTTTCAAAGAGTTTACTTATTGGCCTCTAGATTTTACCTAGCTCAGCTGGGGATGCCCTTCGTTGATAGGACAATCTTAATGAATCTTTATATAGAGAATCATTAGCTCCAATTCTGGGAAGGAGAATCACATTATGGAGTTTACTAATATCCACCACTGTGCAAAGATAGAAATAACTGATTCTTTTGAGTGATTTTATTTGTTATGAATGTTGATCTAGACAGAAACCTGCTTCCTCTTAATAGGTTTAAACTTCACATTAGGATGCTATAGTTGAATATGAATGTGTTTACCATAAAGGTGCCAAGGTCCTTCATATAAGGCCTTATGGGTAACCTCTCTGGATGTGAAGTTAAACGAGAATAAAATAGTCTTTTTTAGTCCCATTTGTTTCCACTTATTCTAAGATTAAGCATGAATAATTAGGAAACTAGGCCTCTTTCCCAAAACTACTAGACTGTGCTAATGTAAAGGAGTTAATTACTAAGTAAGCAATATCATGGGGTTCTTAATTATACCTTACAATATGCAAAACTATAATCCCAATTCTAGCTTCAATAAATCTTCCCAGTAAATATTTAAATCCCCTTCTCTTTAAGACACTTAAAATAAGTTAGTCTAGTTCAAATAAACTCTCGATCCCAAAAGATGAAGGAACTAATCTAAAGACAAGGCTTGTGAGTTTTAGATTTTAATTGCCTATTTTTCTATGCTTTTAAGTTAAAAGATTCTCACCTTTAGATCTTTGTGTTTTGGGCTATGATTCATAGAGAATAGATTAAACATGCCAACTTTTGAACTCTTGGCCTATTAATTATAAAGATTTAGTTTTGGTTAAAATGGTATAAGTAACATGGTATTAGTTTTCATCATGTTACACCTATTAATTATAAAGATTCCATTTGCTTTAAGAAGTGGTACTTTTCATATATAGTTGTGGTATAGTTTGTGTTGAAGATCGTCGCTCATCCGTATTTTTTGTAGTCTGTGGTTGTCTATCCATCTAGGTAAGTTATCCAACTAATGTCTACTATATATGTTGTTTTAATAGTACGAGTATTTGTGCTTAGGTTTTCAGTGAATGCAAAGGAGGTCTTGATTTTGTGTTGTTGTTTAGAATATTCTTATAATCATTGGTGAATTTTTATGTTCTCCTTTAATAATGTACGTATTTATGTTTGGGTTTTGTTTAAATCATTGATGAGTAGATGTATGAATTACATAAGTAATTACTGTATGTGAAATGAGTTTGAGATCTTATGGATGATCCAATACATAATAAACCCCTAGGATAGTATATAGGCTGGAAACTCGTGATGCAGCTCCAATGAGGCTTATCAGTGAAAAATTCCACGAGTCTAGGAGTCATAACAAGAACTTGCTTTCTTGATTCACATACGTAAACAATGCCACGTACCATAGTATTAAAATCAATTGTAGGTCATAAACTCAATTAATTAATACTTGAACTTCAATGTGATTAATGAATATGTTGTATTAACATTAGAAATTCATAGGTTTAATAAACATGATGATCCAATGTATAATAAACCCGTAGGATGATATATAGGCTGGAAACCCATGATGTAGCTCCCATGAGACTTATCAGTGAAAAATTCCACGAGCTTAGGAGTCACAGCGAGAACCTGCTTTCTTGATCACAAGTGTAAACAATGCCACGTACCATAGTATTAAAATCAATTGTAGGTCATAAATTCAATTGATTAATACTTGAACTTCAATGTGATTGCTGGATGTAGAGTTTGAAGAGAAATGGTCAGAGAATTGTTAAAACTTTGGGAATGTTGTGTAAAGGTTAAATGTTCTGTAAACTTAGGAAAAATGAAGGATACTAACTATGAAATCACTTTTTTAATTGAATAGTTTTGCAGAAATGAGTAATGTTGATGGATCTTGGATGTATAGATGATTAATACCTAATGGTTTCATTAATCCTGAGTTTGTTGAGGGAGTTGAAGCTTTTATTCACTATGCATGTTCTCAACCTGCATATATGGATGGCCTAAAGATCACATGTCCATGTAAAAAGTGCAAACATATTCGTTTTCTTCCGATTAATGAAGTGAAGGTCCATTTGTTAAGAAGAGGGTTTGTTCCAAATTATTTTGAGTGGACACGACATGGGAAGCCATTGATTTGTAACACCTTAAGGAGTAATTAAGTAAACTCGTCAGTAAATGAGGATGAGTTTGAAGGGGGAACTGGATTTAGAACAGATAATATGGGTGCAACTGAAAATTCTTTACATGCAAATAGTTTATGATGCAGCTAGTTATATCTTTCACGAAAATATAGAAAATCTTTGAAGAAGAACCAAACTCACATGTAAAACAATTTTTTGACTTACTACACTCAGCTGACTAAGAATTATGGCTAAATTGTGAGAAGATGACTCAATTGTCTTCAATTGCTTGCATCTTGAACATAAAGTCTGAAGGGCATATTTTTTATCAAAGTTTTGATAAAATTCTTGGTTGGTATAATGAAACATTGCCTCCTGATCATATAATGGTTGATAGTTTTTACAATACGAAGAAACTTACTAGGAGTTTTGGTTTGCCAGTTGAAAACATTGATTATTGCAAATTGGGATGTATGTTGTATTGGGGAGATGATATTGAATTACAAGAGTGCAAATTTTGTGGTCAATCTAGGTTCAAGCCTAGAAAGCGTTTTATGAAACAAAAATTAGTACCGTGGAAGCGGATGGATTATTTCCCTCTAACTCCAAGACTTCAAAGACTATATGCTTCTGATGTTACTGCATCTCACATGAGATGACATGATGAACATGAACAGGAAGATGGAATAATGAGCAATCCATCGGATGCACTGGTATGGAAACATTTCAATAACACCCATTATGAGTTTGCAGCTGAAAGTTGAAATGTTGAGTTAGGATTGTCGACGGATGGATTCCAACCTTTTGATCAATCGGGCCAACAATATTCATCATGACCAATCATAATTACTCCTTATAATTTGCCTCCATGGATGTGTATGAATGAGGCATGTGTGTTCTTGACAGTGATTGTATCGGGGCCTACAAATCCAAAGCATAAATTGATGTATTCTTATAACCATTGATATCTGAATTATAGCATCTTTGGGAATATGGTGTGGAGACATATGATGTGTCTCTTAAACAAAATTTTATGTTGAGAGCAGCTTTGATTTGGACTATTAGTGATTTTTTGGCATATGCTATATTTTCTAGATGGAGCACAACAGGGAAATTTACTTGTCCTTATTGTGGCAATGATTTTGATGCGTTTTATCTTCCAAACAGGAGCAAAATATGTTGGTTTGAAAACCACAGGAAATTTCTTCCTCCAGATCATCTATTTAGAAGCAATAAACAAAAGTTCATTAAGAATAGGATGGTAAAAATACCTCCCCCTATAAAGCTGGTGAAGAGATATTGTAGGAGATTGATGAATTAGGGTTGCTGAAAGTTACAGAACTTGAAGATGATAAATTTAATACAAGAATTGATAAATTTAATACAAGAATTAGTAAAAATTTTGGTTAGAGAAAACAAAGCATCTTTTAGGATTTGCCATATAGGAAAACTAATTTGATACGTTATAATCTAGATGTGATGCATATTGAAAAAATATTTTTGACAATTTGTTCAATACCATCATAAACATTGAAGGGAGAACAAAGGATAATACAAAATCACAAGCTGATTTGAAACTTTTTTGTAGAAGAAATGAGTCAGATAAAGATTTTCGCACCGACAAATATCCGAAAGCATGCTACATTTTGGACAAAAAACAAAAGGAAAATTTGTGTGAATGGTTGAAAAGTCTAAAGTTTCCAGATGGTTATGTTTCAAACTTGGCAAGGTGTGTGGACATAAGGAAGTACAAATTATTTGGGATGAAAAGTCATGATTGTCATGTTTTTATACAAAGGCTCATTCCAATTGCATTTCGAGAGATGCCACCTAATAAGGTTTGGGAAGCTATCACAGAATTAAGTTTGTTTTTCAAAAGCTTAACATCATTTGAAATAAAGTTGGTTGAAATTGAAAAACTAGAAAGGAAAATTTCAGTAGTCTTGTGCAAATTAGAAGGGATTTTCCTGGTAAGCTTCTTTGACTGTATGAAGCATCTATCGGTGCATTTGGCACAGGGGGTAAAACTTGCTGGTCCAGTTCAATAACGATGGATGTATCCATTTGAGAGGTAATTATAGGGTCATATTTAAATCAGAGTTATAGCATGTTTTAATCACATAATTGTAATAACCTATGTTAATGTAGGTATTTGCATCACTTAAAGAAAAATGTCAAAAACAAGGCTAGAGTTGAAGGTTTAATATGTAATGCTTATTTAGTGGAGTAAGCAAGTACATTTTGTTCACATTATTTTGAGCTACATGTGTAAACAAGAGAAAGAAAAGTTCCTCGTAATGACGATGGGGGAGGAACGAGTGATGTTGATGGTAACTTATCCATTTCACATATTCTAGACGAACATATGGACAATCAATAAGAAGAATGTTAACAGAGGAAGAAATAGAGGCTACATATGGTTACATTTTATTGAACTGTCAAGAGGTTCAACATTTCATGCAGTAAGCTGAAGTTGATGTTGAAATTGATTATTTGAGTTTTCGAAGTTAGTGTTCACAACTACAATACATAATAATGCTTTCAAATTATATGAGTAATGGTTATGTGAGATAATGCCTGAAAAAACACATGGTAAGATTAATACAGAAGTTGGAAGACACTTTCCTTGATGGTTCAAGAAATATGTAAGTTTTCACTTACAATTATTGAAATGGTTAAATTATTAGATCAAAGTGTTCAAATGACATTATACTGTTTAATATGATAATTTATTTTTGTGTAGGCCTCAAAAAATCTAATAGAGAACAAGTTCATATGTGATCTTACGAAAGGACCATTGCGAACTATTAAATTGTATCTGGTGTATTTCGTTAATGGATATAAATTTCATACAGAATATCATGGTCATAGCATAACAACAGTAAATAGTGGGGTTTGCATATAGGGAGAATTGATGGATTACTATGGTAAAATTACTGAGATACTTGCAATTGAGTACCCTGCATTGCCAATAAAGTGGACTAGGATATTTAAGTGTGACTGGTTTGATACAACTCCTAATGTTGGTACAAAAGTGCACAGCTGATACAATCTAGTTGAAATCACCAACGAAAAAGATTAAGACAATTTGAACCTTTTGTGTTGGCGATGCAAATGATCCAGGTCTATTATGTCCCTTTTTTCATCTTACAACAAGATAAGTCAGATTGGTTGGCCATTTGCAAAGTTAAACCTAGAGGTGTTTTTGAAATATATGGAAAAGAAGAAAATATGAAAATAGAAAGTGAAGCATTTTAGGAAGAGGTTTATAAAATAAACCTTTGAACAATCCAAATAATGAATATATTGAAATTTCATCCAAAGAGGATCAGGACGGTGAGAGATCTGAAGAGGAGCTTAAGTTTAATTCTAATTCTTCAGAAAAAGAAGATGATGATTTTGATTTACAATTAAGTGATCATGATAGCGATTAATTTATGTTTGTAATGGAATATTATATGAATAAATCTATTATTGCATTAACAATATATTTTTATATTTACAATCATCAATTTTCTATTACTAGAATACGCAACAAAATCCACATTTCATATTAAAATATGACTCATAAGAGAAAACAGGAAATGTTGTGGCCAAGGTTCAGGCTACCACCTTTTGCCCGAGCCAGTGTAGCTCCAGGTAAAGCACCATCTTCTGTAGATCCACCTACCACACATCCATATGAGACATCACCTTCTCGACCTGCAATCCCTGTACAATCACCTTCTGTACCTGATGCTACACCATCCTACCCTGCTACACCATCCACCTTTTCTCCTTCATCCACCACCCCTATTCTGACAGAGCTATAAGGGGTAAACATTGTAGATGAAGGAGGTGGCCTCTAGCCTAGAGCTAAGGGAGTTGATGGAAGAACTTATATCATAATTGTCAACAATCTGTAAGTGAAAATACATGCATGACAAAACTTATATTCTATTTTTTTAATTTGATGTATGAAACTTAATTTCAATTTAATTTGATGTGAGAAATTTTGGAATGAAAATATATGTGTATTATGGAAAATCATGTTATAAATAACTGGTGCCATATATGGCTATGTTGTTGAGTAAGTCTAGAACAATATATGACTGTGTTGTTGAGTTACTTTTTTTGTTCAACAGGGCGTAAATATCATGAAAATAAAGGAAACTTTGCAGAATTTTTTTAAAATTGTAATTCACTTATAAGACTTTGTTTTGAAGCAGGAAAAGTCTATGGGCAGGAAGCCTATACCATGCCAGCTCTTTTTGCACACTAATACTGAGAAGCATGATGGTGTGACCTTCATCAACACCCGATGTAGAGAACTTAATGTATTTCAAATTTATGCTTTAATATTAATTCTTAATAATTATCACATATTATCATAAACATTGCTTCTTGATAGGACCAAATATAAGAAAGCATTCAACGTCAGTCTCAGCACTCTCAAACTGTTGATGAGAGTCGGACATATCTTAATGCAGTAGATGGTAGGGATCGTCATGGAAGGATCTTCGATTTAAGATCATTTGCGAAGACATGCTATTCATAATCCTCCACATCCAATACAACTGCATCTAGTAGGCGATCCGCATATAATGAGATGGTCGTTGAGCTTCAGAGCACAGTACAGGCACTGGCAAATCAGTTGCAACAGTTGATGGAGTATATAGCCCAGCTTCGTAACGAGGTGGATGAGTTAAAGGGGAGGGGCAGCACCTCGTCCTAGCAGTCAGAGCATCCACATCCACCAGTTACATAGCTTAGTCATTTTTTATGAATTAGATACTTGTTGTAGATGATAATTTTTTAATTATAAATTCAGGTAATTTTTACTTTATATTATCAATTAATTTACTCTTTAGACAAATTAAATGTATAAATAATTCAAAATATTATCAAAAGATAATTGTAGAAACTAATTATCAATCATAAGAGCATCAATCAAAATTAAATATACAAATTAAATGTAGGAAAATATTAAAAAAATAATATCCCTGAATTTACCGATGGAATAACAACATTCGTTGTTAAATTTAGTGGTAAACTTACCGATGGAAGTGTATATTCCATTGGTACATTACCAACGGAATACAAGATGTCGTCGCTAACATTTCCGACAGTTTTTCCCAATATTTACTGTCGTTAACTTTGCGACGGAAATTTCAAATCCTGCTAAATTTAGCTAAGGACACATACACTTCTGTCAGTGAAGTTACCGACGGAATTTATAATTTCTATCGCTAAATATTACCTGTGACCGTTTCTCCAACGCCTCTGTTCGTCGGTAATTTTCGTAGCCGAATTCACTTTCCGGAAGAAATCCTTCATTTTTTGTCGATAATTTTCATTTCTAAACCTCATTTTTCTTATAGTGCATCCCTTACAAACTCCCACATTTAAATATAGAACTTTAACAATAAAATAATGCAATAAGTACTACACTCACTACACCCACTTCTTAAAATAATGAAAACAAACACTAGACCCATCACACCCACTTCTTAAAATAACGCAAACAAGGACCAGACATAACAAGGTGACAAGACCACATAACAATTCATGCAATCTATATACCCACGTCTCTTACAACAAACTACAACACTACCAAGTAAAGAAAACCACTTCAAACTTCAACTAGTTTCTCATCTTTAGATTACACATCTAATATACATGTCCCTTGAATAACCTACCCACCTTGTCCACGTGACTGTTTGCAACATCCCACTATCATAGGGTACGTTCCTGAAATTTTAGGAACATAACCGACGATAATGGTATGTTGGTGCAATAACACATCTAACTTATACATGGCATCATCTAATATAATCAGAAGTCATCAAATTTTAAAATCATTCACTACATTCATTCACAACTATTTACACTGTCTTCATTAGACGAATATATACAAAACCTGATACAGGTTCTAGCAAAATCTA
>JANQAP020000163.1:288388-300961 GCA_026874005.2 Erythroxylum coriaceum
ATTATTTTGATGTCCAGATTAAACACTTTAATCTTAGTTTCTATGCCTTTATCTAGTCACACTAGAAATGCTATGCTTTACTTGGATTAATTCTAAATTAATCCCTAGGGTTTTCAAAATTCCCGTACATCAATTAGTCATCTACAATATCCCTAGGTCATCTTAAATTTATCTAAACAATTTTGGCACAAGCCAAAATTATCTTAACGACCAAAATCATCAAGATAAATAAGTTAACCTACTAGACACTAAAAAGACCGATTCGATATTCAGAAAGTTTTCAGAACCCTAATTTCAAGCACATGCATTAAGCGTGCTATTACCATCAAAATAATACATTTCTTATCACATAAGAACTTTATTAAGGTCTTATAACTGAAATATATACACTATAAGTCATTAAGTAAGTCAACTCTATCAACTTTCAAAAAGTTGACCAATGTTGACTTTGACTTGATTTAATAATTGAATCAAATTCAATTAACTCTGGAAAAATTTCAGTCTTATACACATTCTAAATATGTCTAATAAAAAATTCCAAAGCCTAATTCTTAGGAATTATTTATTAATAAATTGGAATAAACCACCACATCACATATGTATGACATTTGTCATATTACTTCTAACACTAGTCAAACATTACATCATGCATGCATAAGATAATCACTTTAACAACAATTGTCATGCATCTCATCTTGCATGTGCATGCATAAAATATATAAAAACAATTTTTATAAAAATTAATATGGAAGTTACAAGCATGCATGTTCATCACATTTCCATAATTTCCCAGAACTTTATACTTGCATCAGGCTTAAACTAAATTCATATAAAATAGCAAATGACATTCAATTGCATTTTCTTTTTACAGAAACATAACATAACACCTTATAATCATTTATGTGAAAGAAATCAGAAAAAAATTTCTAGAATTATTAGGAAATTTTCAAAATTAGGACATGCATTTAGTTTTCCTGAAATTCCCAGAAACCAACATATGAACAATCTGGATATTATTTCGAAATAAATAACAAATGAAATTCAATTACAATTTCCTTTTGAGAAATATTAAATAACATCTTATAAATATTTCTGCAAAAGAAAATCAAAAAAATAATTTTTCTACAATTTACATGAATTATTCCAAATCAACATATATGTCAGTCACAACCCAGCAAACACTTTACACATGATCAATACATCATCTAATACATGCATAAACTTACTTTGATACCATTGTTAGGGATGCCATGGATGCATGCATCATATGCATAAGAATGTAGTGGTAGTGTTGGAATCTAGATTCCAACACCATGACAACCCTGGAAAACACAGAATCATACATGCATGCATGGATATGTAAAAGAACATGAAATATAAAACTTTGACCTTTTGTTTCTCCTCCTTTCTTGTTTTTTCTCCTTGTTTGGGTTGTTGCAAATTCCAAACCCTTCCTTGATCAACAAGAACACGCAAAGATCAAGAAGAAACAATGTATAGGGGTGATTTGATCACCAAACTAGATGAGTTCTAGTAGATGCTCAAAATGATAGAAGATAAATCAAGACTCTTGTCACATGCACTTTGATTAATGCAATAATTGCATGAATTGCAAGAACAAGACTCTTAATACCTCTCTCTCACTCTAGAACTCTTTTAGAGCCCTTATACTCTCACCTGAGTGTGTAAGAAGTGGTAAGACTCTTGTGTACATAAGTGAAGAACTCACTTAAGAACTCACTTATGTACTCATTCGTGCCCTCGGTCTCGATCGTGGCTAATGAGCCATGATCGTGGCCTATTTAATTGGCCACGATTGTGACCTACTTAAAAATAGGCTTGCCTTTGGTCATGATCATGGCCTACTTAAAATTAGCCATACACACTATGTTTTTCATCTTATCTTTTGTGCGTGTGACCCTTAGGTTCCCAGTTATTTTGGACACTTGAATTAACTCTTAATTCAAGTAAATCATGAAGGGTTTTATGATGCCAATTTGTCGAAATATAAGTGGATTAACACACGAACTCTTCAATAGTTAATTATCCAACTTATGAACCTTTCACCATACTATACCCCACTTGGTTTGGAGTATGGGCTATATGTCAACTCCCACTAGACTGACTATGTCACATTTAGTCCAAGTGATTTTAGTTTTTGTCCTAGGATCTCATTACTCTATGTGTCATTGAAGACTCTCTTCACAACACATAACTGCTCTGGCCAGAGACTCATAAGTAATGACCCTAACAAGAGGTCGTGGGTATCATCTCCTTCTATCAGGAGTGGTGAATTCTTTATTGTCTACCCAATTAACTTCAAATACCAATAGCTATACCTAATCACCACCCTGCAAGTGACCTCGTCTTGAGGTAACAAGGAGTGATGTCAAAGTACAGGATTAGTATCCAAGATATCCTTGAGTACCTTAAGTCTAAGGATATATACACCATTACTATGATGAGATTAATCATTGACATTTGATAGATCATCCATATGATAATCTCATTGCGGGTCATTCGATGTACTTACTACCCTTAGTAAGCATCCACATGTTAACTCCAAACATCTCATGTTTACAGTTTGTGAGATCCACTGCTTGATCAAATCAAAGAGTATAACATATACTAGTCTATTTGGATTAATAATGTCCTGTTTTATTGATCCTATGACTAGGGATTATTTAGATATTAACATAATTACACATGATAGGAATCTCATTATCATGATCTCATCATAATTTCCTTCATGCTATGTTTTGTATCATGGACTTCATTAATTCGATTTAAGATCAATATTAATTCATATATTAATAAATATCAAATTAATGAAAATTTGCCTTTCACTTTATTAATCAAAACAAATTCAATACAAAAGTGCTAAAGTTGATTGCCTTTAGAATACTACTCGAACAATTTAGACATCGCATTTTTTGTGAACAAGTTGTGTTAGTTCATACACTCCCCAAATAAAGACCATTAGATTTCATCTAAGAGGATGCTTTGTATGTAGCTGCCCACTCTCATAGGGCATATTACCAAACATATCAATGATTTCGAGAGCATACTCTACTAGGATGGCATGTTAAAACAATCAGAACTACTCATTGTAAATTTTTCACGATTAAAAACGTTTTTAAGCGTATCAAAAATCATTCACGACCCATATCATTTGCAAGCACATCTTATGGAAATTAATGTTCAATTTAAATCATTTCATTTACAAAATACTTCCATTCATAAAGTCATTACATAGTAGAATTATTCACATACACATTGTACAGTAGTTGCGGAATACAATTTTTATTATAAAATTGACTGAAGACTTATTCAGGTGCAAACTGATCCTAACCCCTAGCTCATCTCTGAATTTAGTAGCTATACTCCAATTTGTCTAACTGGATATCTTCTCTAAGCCTGAAAGACAACGTTGCAATTTTGGTGAGTTTTCCAAACTCAATGAGTGAACCATCATCGATGGCTCACTTATATTAAACATAGTGGCAGTTCACATATTCATATTCACAGATAATTCACATATTCAGATTTTGTACATTATTTCAAATTTCAATTTCGGAACAGCTCATAAAACTCTTTTCAATCATTCATTTAATACACATCAATTTATATATATGCGATGCACATGTGACTTACTTTTAGTTATTACTTTGTTGTGACCAAATTCCTTTTAACTGTCCTGTGTCTATTATAGATACTGGGCTTATTAATAACTGCCCCGTATCTATTGGGGATACTGAGCTCATTATACATAGTCAGCCTGTGGCTTTTTACACATTCTGAGCTTTAAGCTCTTTTTTAGTGGCTACTCTGGTCACAACTACCTTTATCTGATCATGCATATCATGTAATGAAATGCATCAATTGTCACATCATATGCAATCATTCACTTGCATTTATCATGTACAATCGCTTTCACATTTCAATTTCATTGAACCTAAGTCCATCGTTCAAAAATCATGTTGATTATATATATTTCTTTCTCATTCACATTCAATGAGCACTTTAAATGCTAATCCTATTCATCAAACGCCTCGGACTATTAATGTCCGGAATCAACACATTCACATCAATAATAATTCAATACAGAAATTTAAACAGAATAATCAATCAATGTGAGACCATCTAGGTTCACTCACAGTATGCTCCAGATTAACATTTGCTTCTATGATCTGAAAACATTTAGATGCTAACATTAAATCCTGTGTATCAACTTCATGCAATACACACATTGTACAAACATTATTAATTTGATCAATCACATTAATATTCAATCATACACTTATGTATATGCGTTATGTACAATGTATGCTCAATTTGACTATTCTGGGTATGTTTCCTTAATCACATCTCTTGATCATCCAAACATCTTCATTTATGTATATCAAGCTTGCACTTAGGTTCATAGCTCAATAAACTTGGTTATTCTAATATCATAATTCCTCATTCATCATTTCTTTTCTAACATTATATGATCACATAATATTCAGGTTCTCATCCATTCTTACTTAATACACATCACTCATCTCTTTTGAATCACATTAACATTCATAAGATCACTTTCATTCCTCTAGTATCTCTAAATTTCCAGATTTTGTTTCATTTATATCAACCATCCATGCTTAAGTTATAACCTTAATTATCACTCTAAACATATCACACATTTATCATCAAACTACGTTCATTTCAAGCTTCATTTAAGCCTAAATGTATTATAGGAAAATATCTTATCATTTATTGTTTCAATCATCATTTAAAAGAAGTGTAATTTATGTAAAAGTCATTCCCACGATTGTGTATGACTTCCCACGATCATGGGATTTGTCTACAAAACACATTTTTTCCATTCTTGCAATTCCCACAATCGTGGATGCATTCCCACGATCGTGAGTTTTGTTATCTGAAAAATTCCCAGCTAACTCTTCTTCCAATTTTTCAGGTTTTAACTCTTATATATTACAACCAAACCATCGTATGCTTAGTTCATCATTCTTAGCTTAATTCCTCATCATTTTCATCTCTATTTTAACTCAAAAAAACTCTTGAAATACATCATAAATCATTGTTCATCTTATATACAAAAACAAGACATCCAAGTATCCATACATTCATAAATGTTTCAGCACACATTCAACTTCATTATCAACTTCACTTTATCTCTAAACTATCATCTTATTTCTTCTCTTTTCAAGACACTACACTTACCTTTTCTTTAACTTCAAACTCATTCTAGTTTATCTTTACAACAACTACTAAAATCCATGTTATTATACATCAAAAACAAAACATGAAAATATCATCCCTTTATAAAAATTTTGGATTCTTTCTACACCATTATAATGATCATTCTATCTCAAAAACATCTCTATATCAACTCATGAATTATTATTCATCATATATACAAAAACAAGAAATCTATAGCCTCATTTCTTCATTCATGTTTCAACATATGTTCATCACCATTTTATGATCTTTCAACCTCTAACTACATCAAAATATTTCTCTTTAACACAACTTATAACATCATCAAGATACTTACTTGTTTTAGCTTCAAAATTCTTTAAAAATCACCATGAAATCCTAGCTTCCAAGCTTTACACGATCATCATATATATGTAAGAACAAGATGAAATCGAAGTGGGGTTTCATCAACATGAAGAAGATAACAAGGTGTTAAAGTGGTAAGGTGAAGGATGATAGCACAAGTTCAATGTTGAGAGAGTGAGGGTGAGTGGGTCGTAAATGGAGAGAAGCAAAATGAAGAAGATGAATAAAAGAGCCTTTGGAAGATGGTCTTTTAATTTGGTTAATACCATGGGAGTAGATATGTGGCAAGGCAAGTGACACTTGTCACTTGCCATATGTCTACTTTTAATGAATCCCACTTGATTTTTTTAATAACCAGTCCATTTGTCTTCCAATTTCTAATCCAATTGTCACTCAATTTTCTATGACACTTGTCATTCAATTATACTGTCACTTATCAATAATTTTTATTGCCATTTGACACTTATTTATACTAACATTTATTAATTTGTCATGCTACTCGGTATTTTTCCTAATCTAAAAATACCCAAAATTTTAGAAATTTCTTAATTTTCACTAAAAAATCTAAATCAATAATATAATTCACCAAATCAATTTTCAAGACAAAATAGTCATTATTTACATCATAATCACTTTAGAAATCATTATGCCCCAGAATATGTAAAATGAATGCATAAATAGTCATTGTAATGTGTACAAAAATCAATTCGTGCATGTGTGTATGCTACTAATATGCATGAGTATGCAATGCACCTTATAATTTCTCAATACTGTTTTCATGTATAGAAATCTAGGGTTCTAACCCTTAATATGGGAAAATGGGACACTACATTGTATCTCTAACATATTGTTTCAAAGGGGTTATTTGTTGTTTAAAATCCATGCAATCAATTGCAATTCTATATTGATAGTGATTGGGGGGCTGTTCGGATGATCGACGATCTATGAATCGTTATACTATTTATATTGGCAATAATCTTATATCATAGGCATATAAGAAGCAACCTACTGTCATGAGGTCTACTAAATCTGAGTATAAAGATCTTTCCAATTCCGCTACTCAACTTATGTGGATTACTTTTCTAATTGATTAACTTGGTTTCAACTCTCTTTCCACTACAAGAAAATAATACATTACCAATAAAAAATTACCAACATAAAACATTCTATAGTAAATTAGTGACAAATTGATTTTTTGTCAATAAATTTATCGAAAAAATTATTTTTTGCGACTGCCAAAATATCCGTTGGTAAATATGGAGGGAAGTTATCCCCACGATTTTCCTAACAGACTATAGCGACGGAATAGTAAAGTCCGTCATAAAAATAAACAACAATGGTTGCCAGAAAAAATAAACATCTAAATTACCGAAGGAACCAGATTTTTGTTAGTAAAATATTTGACAGAACTGTTGTTTCATCAGTAACTATTGATTTTTTCATAAATTAAAACGACATTGTTTGGTTTTAATCCAAACGGTGTCATTTGAAGAGCCACTTAAGCTACCCAAAGCCCCCTCTTCTCCCTCCCCTCTGTTATTTTCTCTCTTCTTCCCTACATCAACATCGTCGGTCCCTCTTCCTCTCAAGTATCCATCATTGATTTTTGCTTACTTTGGTCCATCGTGCATCGTTTTCAGGTAAGTTTGCTCTATGTTTATATTGTCTCCAAAAAATTCGTTGTTAAATTGTTACATATATGAACGTGGGTGGGTGGGTTTTGTTTTGATGGATTATGGGTATTATGCATTTTTACCTAATGTGGTTGGTAAATAATGAAAAAATCCAATGGTTTTGTTATTAGTTATAGATAATATGGGTTGCCTATGAATTGTTAGATGAAATGTCTCTTAGGGATGTTGGTGAGACTTGGTTAATGCCTAAACTTGGTTAGTGCCTTGGAATCTAAAGAAAATATGCCTAGAGTAGTTACATAAGACTTGAAATGGAAAATGAACAATTATATGGAAGGTACTTTGAAACTAGAACAAGTCATCGTAATTAGGATTAGCAATATGATTCAAGCTTAAGCTAAAGTCAATTTAAAGAAGTTAACATAGAAGAAGGGATAGGATTTCATATAATAGAATGAAATTGGACATTTATATGGAAGGTGATATTTGTGAAACAATTAATGAGCATTTTTATGTATTAATAATAGGTTTCATAATCTAATTTGGATTTCATGAGTTCAATTAATAGACCATTAAACCCTTTATAGTGTATTATGGATTAAATCCTTATATTAACTTTAAGAAAAATTATAAGTTTATAATTCACAAATAATATTTGTTTAGTTAAGAAAATTTTCTAATATTCTCCTCTTTAAATAATATTATTTACTACTAGTTTTGAAAACTAAACAAATTGTATTATGAAAACATATAGTATAAAAAATTTATCGATGCATTTTTTAAAAAATAATTTAGTTCAAAGGTAGCTCAATACTTACCATTTAGTTTAGTAAAATTTTTTGATACCAAAAATTACCATAAGCATTGTCAACATGCTACATAGTTCTAATATAATCACATATATCTAATAACTTCATTGATATAAATGGGAATATGGAAACTTGGTAACATACGACAGTACCTTTAATCTGATTGTAGCATATATTATTGCCATTTTCGATTTCTTTCATTTTGTGCTAAACTACAATAGAGAAATCTTTTATAAGATACATCCCTTACATTTCTATATGTCTAAAAAGACTTCTTGGTATGTGGAGATACCTTTATATGTCATAAGTCATAAAAGGTATTATATTAAATTTAAACATGCCTCTAAGCCTGTTTTGATCTAATTGCTCAAGATTGACACAAATATTAAAAATTTTAATCTTTATAACATGCCATCATTCATTACAAAAAAAAATTATAATCTTTATGATTATGTATGTACTAATGCTCATCATTTAACAGACGAACATAATTGAATTACATTAAATGAAAATTGAAATTGGAGCAAAAATAAATTTCACTTTGACTAATAGTGTTAAAGGACTTTAACATACCTATGGTATTAACATGTCCATTATAAATATTATGGTGCAATCCCTAAGTTAGTGAAGTAAAAAACATAAATGCATCTGTTACATATGACGAGAATGAACCTTTGAACATTCCAAATGATGAATATGTTAAAATTTCATCTAGAGAGGATGAAAAGGGCGAGTGGTCTGAAGAGAAGTCTGAGTTTAATTCTAATTCTTCAGAAAAAGAAGATGATGATGATTTTGATTTTAATTTACAATTAAGTGCTGATAGCGATTAATTTATGTTTGTAATAGAATATTATATCCAATAAATCAATTATTGGATCAATAATATATTGTTATATATTGAAATGAAATTGTTATATTTCTAGAATATTCAATAAAATATGAATGTCAGGTTAAAATATGCCACTAAAGAGAAAACAAGATATTATGCGACCAAGGTTCAGACCATGATTTGGAGCTAGTTATTGTCTAGGTGAAGCATCACATTTTGCAACTGCAACTAAATCAAATATTATACCTCCAGCTACTACACTTGTAGATGAGGCATCACCTTCCATTCCTATTGCTACATCATCCACCACCCCTATACCGACAGAGATATCAGGGGTAAACAATGCAGATGAAGGAGGCGACCTTTAGCTTGGAGCTAAGGGAGTTGATGGAAGAACTTACATCACAATTGTCGACAATCTGTAAGTGAAAATACATGAAACACCATATGTTTATAATTAAGTTATAGATTTAAATTTTAAAATGATATAAATTAATTATTTTTATATTAGGTTATTTCCATCTAGACCGTGCTCAAGAAAAATGACATCCAAATTCAAGGAGAATATTGATGTTGAGGGTTATATATAGAAGAATATCTCTATGGCGACAAATGATTTTTATTATTAGGAGTTTCAGGTAAAAAAATATTTTTTTGTATTTTTAATTAATTTTTATACATTAATTAGATAAATATTGTAGGTTATAAGTACTTATCGTATGTTTTTCCTATTTTTCAGAAAGAATTTTTTTGAGATTTTGAATTTGAAGCGGTTATTTATAAAGCATGGGAGAGATGAGTTCGTACATGTTATAAAGACTTTGTTAGTGCGATACACAAGACTGGTGTATGATCTCCATATATTTCTGAACAAATATGAAATCGTTGACAGTAGTATTGGGCATCACCTAAGGCAATGTCCATTTTAGAGCATAATTCTACTAACAGATGTGGAGGACCGAGTGGAGAGAGTCTTCCCATACATACTGGAGGATCTATTATCCATCACGAGCAAGAAAAAAGACTTGTAAATATCTACACTTTACACTTATATTCTGATTTTTTTACTTTGATGTATTTCAATTTAATTTGATGTGTGAATTTTAGAATGAAAATATATGTATTAAGGAGAATGACAGTGTTATAAATGTCTGGTGCCATATGTGACTGTGTTGTTGAGTAACTTTCTTTATTCAATAGGGGGTGAATATCATAAAAATAAAGCAAACTCTGCCAAAATTTTTAAAAATTGTAGTTCACTTATAACATTTTATTCTGATGTAGGAAAAGTTTATAGGCAGGAAGCCTAAGCTCCGTTAGTTTTTTTTTGCACACACATACTAAGAAGCATGATAGTGTGACCTTAGTCAACACCTAACGTAGAGAACTAAATATATGTGAAATTTATGCTTTAATAGTAATGCTTAATAATTATCACTTATTAACATAAACATTGTTTTCTGATAGGACCAAATATAAGAAAGCATTTAATGACAGTCTCAGCAGTTTAAAGATGTTGATGAGAGTCAAACCTATCTTCATGCAGTGGGTGGTAAGGACCATCGTGGAAGGATATTCGGATTATGTTCATTTGCGAACACATGTTATTCGCAATCCTCCACATTCAGTACAATAGCATCTAGCAGACAGTCCGCATCCAATGAAATCCATGAGCTTCAGAGCACAGTACAGGCACTGAAAACTTAGTCGTAACAATCGATAGAGTACATAGCCCAACTCTGTAATGAGATGGATGAGTTGAAGGGGAAGGGCAGCACCTCATTTTAACATTCAGAGCATCCGCATTCACCAAATGAATAGTGTAGTTGTAATCATTTTGAATGAATTAAATACTTATCGTTGTATAAAATAATTTTTTATTATCAATTAAGATAATTTTTACTTTATATCATCAATCAACTTTCTATTTTAACAAATTAAATATAGAAACAAATCAAAATATTATCAACAGAAAACCGATAACTGTATAAATTATGCATCAATCAAAAGATTATCAAATAAAATTAAATGCAAGAAAAAAAAACAGTATCAGTAAATTTATCGACAGAAAACCAAAGTTTGTCGGTAAAATTTAATCAATTTATCGACGGATAATTAAGTTCCGTCGATATAGTTAGTCATTAATTTATCGACGGGATTACAAAATCTGTCAGTAAATTATCTGTCGGTAAATTTATCGATCGAATCAATCATTCTATCACTAAATTTACCGACAACATAAAATAACCGTCACTAATTATAGAGACGGAACACAAAATATCCGTCGGTAAATTAGTGACGAAAAATTTGTACTTTATTGCAAATTATTACCTACGGTCGTTTCTCCAACGCCTTATTCATTCGGTAAATTCCGTCGCTAACTTAGCATACCAACGGAAAAACTACACATTCTATCGGCAATGTTCGTCACTAAACTTCAATTTTCTTATAGTGTTCCCCTCCGATTCTTTGGTGTGATAACATTGGAATAATTTACTTTAGTCATAATCCTAACTTTCAAGCTAGCACAAAACATGTGGAGTTAGATTGCCATTTTATGCGCGAATTAGTGGGAGAACAAAAGCTTCAAATTCAGTCCATCTCTAGACTGGATCAAGTTGCAGATATTCTTACAAAAGCATTAGGGCTTTCTCTTTTTGAATGCCTTAAATCCAAGCTACTGTTATGTTGGCCCAAACGTTCACATGAACGTTACCAACGTTCATGTGAACATTGGTGAGGGGGTTTTTGCTATAAAAACCCCTCACTTCCAACCCTCACTTCTACTCTTCCAACCCTCACTTCCGCTCTTCAAAATTACTCATATATTTTACACATCTTATTCTCTCAAAAACAAAACTAGATAATTTTATCTTGTCTATTCTATTTGTCTGCCTTTATTAATTCTCGGAGACGGTTCCTACTCTGCCCTTTAGAGTGCACTAAAGCTGGTGGAGAAGGCGTTAACCCTAGGGTCAGATCCCGTTGTCCTGCTGCACCGTAGAGGGGGAATTTTCGACTTAGGACAGTGATTTTTCACGACGTCTTATTTTCAGATAAACCTTTCCAATTTCATTATCATTGATATTTTCGCTTTTCGCTAACAATCTAAGTCGAAATTTTATTTCTATTTGTTGCATTACTACTGCTATCGAAAATTGTGTTGATCTACTCGTCATGGTTTCAAGTTTGCTACTAGTTGTTAGAAAGTTTTGCATTTTGATTTTACTGCTGTGTGAGTATTTAATTTCGATATCAGTTAGAATTATGACGTTTGTGAATGAGACAAGCATAGGTTCTGCTATTACTATTCCCTACATAGGTTCTGCCTCTTTCACTATGACCCCGAAAATTATACCTGACCTTACTAGATGAGAGCCTCTAGATGGGAAAAACTTTAAAAGATGGTTTGAGAAAATTCTTTTTTACTTTCAGCAATACGAAATCGATTATGTAATGTTTTAAGAGATTCCTAGTGATAATACTGACCCTAAGACTGCTAAGGATAACCGTACTGATAGGGGAGTTTTACTCAACCATATGATCAACCGCTTTGTTTGATATCTACTGCAAGCACAAAACTGCTAAGGACATTTGGGATGCTTTAGAAGTGAAATATGGGACGGATGATGCCGGTACTGAGAAGTATGCAGTTGCTAGGTGGTTAAAATTTACCGTTGTTGATGATAAGCCAATTATGGACCAATTACATGAGTATGAAAATCTAGTTACT
>JANQAP020000163.1:311301-324562 GCA_026874005.2 Erythroxylum coriaceum
GGCCGGGGGCGGGCGGCCCGGTCCGGGCGGACCATGGTCGGCCCGCAGCCCGCCCATGGCCCGCCAAACCCGGGCCGGGCCAAGATTGACATCCCTACCTCCGCTTCGATTATCTCCGTACAAGATTGTGTTCTGCTGAAAATTAAATATAAAAGGTGAACACTCTAAAACCTAAATGTTAGCTCAAATCTAGAACAAAAATGGTAAATTGGTCAATATTGATATTATTGGAAGATTAGGGTAGAATAGAATCTCACTTTTACCAAAATAATAACAAAAGTTTTTTATTTGTATGATTTTTCAAAAGTCAAAAAGTGCTTAAATTTTATAGCAAGATTAGCACATAAAATATATTAAAGTATAAATCATAATTCATAACTTATTATGAAGTTTGATCTTTTTTTGTTGTTTCTTTCGAACTATTTTTAAATTAGTTCATTTCAACCATTATAATTGTACAAGTTTTTGACTTCAAATGGTATCTACAAAAATGTGTTGAGAGTAGTCTACAATTGATATACAAAGAGTTAGGGTATATTTGGTAAGGCGGTTAGTAATGGAATGGAATGAAATATAATATTATTCTATCGTTTGAGAGGAAGGTTTATAATGGAATGGAATATAATAGGATGGAAGTGGAGAGTTTCACATTTCATCTTATTTTATCCTAAACAATAAAAATTAATTACCTGTGATTTAAGGGGTTTAGGATGGAATATAAAATGATAAATATGTTCTACCTAATAAATCCTCAATAATTTTTTATAATACCAATTATACCTATCAATATGTGTTTTGATCTATCAACATATGTTTTATTCTATCAAGGGTAGAATAGTCATTCATTATTATTATATATACATTATATTTCATTCCATCCATCTTCCAAACAACATTTCACTATATTACATTATAAACCTTTCTATCCCTCCCAAACAGCAATTTTCTAATATTACATCTATTTATATTCCATTCCATTATAAATCATTTCATTCCATTAAAAACCTTACATCCAACCAAACATAGCCTTAGACAAGAAGTGCTGACTCCCTTTTAGTAATTTAGATTAAATAAAATTCTAATTTTAATTAAACTTTAAATAGAATTGCAATTAATTTTAACTAAATACCAATAGGACCTAAATTAGATTTAATATCTCATATTAGTCCTTATTTATTGAATATCTCATATTTAATTATAAAGATTCTCAAACTTTACAATCAAGTCCAACTTGATTAAAATACTTTTTTTTCTTTTCAACATATTCTTTATCTATAACCTATTATTATTATTTTCACAAATATGATGGCAATAGATATAAATTATAACCCTAAATCATATTAAGATTAGATAAATTAAACTCGTTTAATTCATCTTTATTTCTCTATTTCTCTAATTAAACACTTTATCTTCATAGATCAATATTGGCGCTTAGCAATGCATCTTGACTCCAAATATTTAAAAATGCTAAAGTAGTTTTTGCTAACTTTTCTGTGTAAGATTTTTCTATATAATTCAATCCTTTCATCATATAGTATTCCGATTAGACATAGAGCATATAATTACTGAGTACTTTATTTAAGCCTAATCATGTTAGTTCTCTATCATTAGGAACTAATTATATTAATAGTATTTATAAACTATTTTACAAGGTATCGTTTCATCTTTGATAAAGATTTTTCAAATAAATAATAATCGAGAACAATAGAATATTCTCCTTAATCACTTTAGGATGACGAATTTTATCACTTAACTATCTCTATGTAGTTAATGTTATATCCAATGAATATCGATTGAGCTACCTTTAATTAGAATAGGTTATCAATAATATCAAAATAAAATAATCCTATATGAGATACTTTGGATATCTTTAGTCAAAGAATTACTTATATAATTATCATATTAAGATTTTCCATAAATATACAAGTAACATCCAAATGGAATTATGATATGAGGTCAGTTTAATGAATCACGTTTGTTTATGTATCTATATACTTTAGTCTGTGAAATCGACCACTTCCTTCACAAGGAAGAAACATAATATGTGCTAGTCTTTTTATGCTCTATTAATGTCTAATCTTAATAGAATACTAGCTAGAAACAATTTAAGAACCAATACATAAATGCAATATGAATCTCATAATTATGTTCTAAAAAACATAGCCAAATGTTTTTAGCTACGTTTTGTAAAATGCAGTCAAATTTTTTATCTGTGTTTTAAATAAATGTTATACCATTTTGGAATAAATTATTTGTTACATTTTTAATCCATATTATTGTATATGATGTTTTGAAATATTTTTATTGTTAATTTATTATTAAAAATATACAAAAATATTGATAATTTGAAGCATTGTATATAAAAAATAAAACATCATTAAATATCTTCGTATACATTATTTTAATTACAACTTCAACAATTCTTATATAAAAAATAATAAAAACAAAGACTAGTTTACAAATTATAAAATAAACCACTCAATCGTTGCATCTTCTTTAATTCTATAATTCGAGAAAAAGTATTAAATTTAAATAATAATGCAAAAAAGAATTAAAAAAAGTATAAGAGTTGTAATTAATACCATTCACTTTTATCTTCGATGCCATTATAATCCGAACCAAGTATTTTTCTGAGTTACTTATCATGCTTGGATAACTTTTTTTTAGTATGTTGTAATTTAGCCTTAAGTGTCTTGTTTTCCTCCTCAAAATGTTGAATGTATGTGGATTTTGATGAGGTTGAAACATTTAACTTAGGGCCAAATCTAAGACCTTTGATATAACCAAAATGTGTACCAAGCACGGTATTACAAATGACTTCTACATTGACTTCACTCCCCTCATATATTGATTTCTGTAACAACTCTTGCATCTTATTCTAAAATTAAAAAAACAAAATCAATATTTAATGTAAATATTATTAGTTAGTACTAGGTAAATAAATAAGCTTAAATATTAAACAAAACTTTATACTTACATAGTTATTTTTTGCTTCTTCTGACATCCGTCTTACACCTTCCTTATAATGAGTAACATTGTACATTGTGATCCTATAACACTCTTGTCTATGTAGTTCCTTCTCAGTCTATTTTATGAAAGAAAATGCAAGACAAAATAAATAATATAATGTTTCTTGATATAATTGTAAATTGTAAACAAAGATCTTACATATTCATTTCGGATGACTACAAATGATTTGGACCCTTGATTATGAAATATTTTCATTTTTCCTCTATATGTTTTCATTTTTTTCTCTATTAACCTTTGCCTTCTCACATTTTTCCTAAATAAAGAAAAATAGATTAGGTAGTCATTAAATCAATTAACAAGATTAATGAAAACAAATGCCAAGGGAAAGAAAACAAACTTGAACTTTGGGAGAGGCCCAATAATCACATAAATTATTCCAATTTCTTAAATTCGTTTCAAAATATATCTCCGTGCCTCCGCATCAGAAAAAAGATTTATAAAACTGATGCAACCTATAACGGCAATACCTGGTCCTTTATTTCAACAATGAAGTTACACAGTTTAAAATAGCAAGGTTTTAGATATCGACAAAATTCAATTTCATCTTTGAACAATAAGTAAAAGTGTAATTAATCTTAAAATAAGTGAAACAATATTGCATATAGTTAAATAAATTGAAAAATTACCGTAACTTTATCCAAAGTATTTTCAAGCAAGTTGTCTTCCTTCAAGTCCTTAGCATGTTTCAGGAAAGGTAATTATGTTCTTGTAATAATCCCCAACTCACTTGACAATTTTGTAGATTGGATCTTTTCTATAGGATAACCTTAAGAAGTATCAATATGTATTGACAACTTGTTATTCATTTCAACATTCATTCGTTGCAATTCATAAGCTATAGTTATATCCCTACATTTTTTTAATATTGACAATGGAAACTGACAACAAATCAATAAGGATAAGAAAATATGCATTAAACATGTAAATATATATTTAAGCATAAGTCTATTTGTAGGTGTTAAAGATTAACAAACATGCATATCCCTCTTTATTAGTTGATTCATTATTGTTTAAGGAAGAATGAGGTATTCCTGACTAATTTCATTGGTGTTGAGGTCGAATATTGTTGTTGGCTAAGAGCTAATTGATCTGGTTGAAGTTACAGATCCCTCTGTTATACAATTTCAATACCTGTCACCTTCTTTCCTTTGTTTCTACAAGGTGTCATTATATTAGATAATTATAAAAACAAATATAAATTTTATTAAAATTATAATACATACGTTCAATCATTAACATAACTCAATCATCAACCAAAAGTCTGCTCCCTTTCATTGCCTCCAAACACATCCTTTTATTGTAAATTTTAAGGTTTTGGCTGATGCACGGTTTCATACATGATTGGTACTAGATCGTGTATAACCTAGAATACCTAAAATTTGTGATTCTGTATGGCCTGAGGGATTTGAAAGCTCATATACACGACTATGTATCCCTTCTATGCTTCAAATCTTCGTTTATGCCGTGTTTTCATCTAAATTATTCTTCTTTAAGTCAATGAAGGCAATTATAACCTACAAACACACTTGAAACAAATTAAGTACCAAATATATGATAAAAGTATAAAATATCAAGAAAAATATACCAAATATGGGGTATAAATATGGACAAATATACATCTATCAAACATCCCCACATTTAAACTTTTTCTTGTCCTCAAGAAAACTATATCAAAATTATAAATTTTACAACATCCATCTTTCATTAATCTTATTCTGTCCACTCATACTATAATACATCATTATCCTATTGAATCAAATTAACATAAATTAGAATCAATTTATCCTAAAATTAACTTTCTAAGTCCATATTAATAATAAAAAATCAATAATCATATTTAAATCAAAAGTATACACCTTTACACCCTCACCAAGATTTTACTCAATGCAATCAATTGTTTAGGGTGAAAAATATCAAAACTCTTAATCAATGCATAATCGAACTCTTACCATAGCTTGCAATATTATCACATTTCTGCCACTCATGTATGATAAAGCAAACACAAGCAAGAGATACTTTTAATTCGAATAAAATGACACGGGTCTGTTGAAGTTTAAAACAATAATAGAAGCCTGCAAAGCAAGAGGAGCCTATTATGCGATAGGACCCTATTTAAGCAATAAGAGCCTATTAAATGATAAGGGCCTGTTAAATAACAGGAGCCTGCTAAAGGATAAATCCAGTTAAGACAATTTAAAACAGAAGGCACCTGTTAAAATGAAAGGAACTTTTAGTTAGTTAAAAATAGAAGGAGCCTACTATAATAATGAAGAAGCCTCTTGTTGAAATGAACACACACACAATATAATGCGAAAATATAAAAGTTAAGAGAAGAGAGAGAAGGACATAGTCAATTTATCCTGATTCGGCTTATAATCCAAGCTTACATCCAGTCCCCAAGTATCCAACTTGAGTGTTTCACTAAAATCCTAATTAGTAATTTGACGAGCCTCTTTAAGCTCATGAGTACATATTTTTCAAAGTTCTCCAACCTTCCAACGAGTACATATTTTTCAAAGTTCACTAACCTTTCAACGAGTACATATTTTTCAAAGTTCTCCAACCTTCCAACCTAGTAGTATTTAGTTAGCCTCTATAAGCTCTCAATGAATAACTTGCTCCATATGAGCTTCAATGATCTCTTTCAAAAAGAATTGTCACTTTCTAAGGCACAATAGAATGGATAATGATATGAATTTTAAGAGTATTGATGTATCTCAATAATTTGGCTTTCTCTCTTCTTTCCTTCCATGCTTCTCTCTTTCGCAACTTTAGTAGCTCTTGCTTAAATAGACATTTTCTTTAACTAGCCCTTGCTTCATTTCTGTTCTGAATTTGGATTTGAATCTTTAATATTATCTCTGCTAGAATCTTACAATAATCAGCTGTTAAGAGAAATTTGGAGCTGATAGATGTCCTTCATAAATAGCAGGATCCTTTCAGATATTGTAAGATAAATAACGCAAGTTCATAAAGAAAGATCCTTTAAGAAGGAAAACATTTATCCTATGATTTTATTTCCATTTAAGAATTAGATCGTTAATTATATAAGGAAATAAATTCAATTTGAATTTTGTATATGGTCATCATCAAAACCATTAATAAGCCTAACAATGTATAAACTAGAATCAAAAATCAAAAGGTCTTTATAAGGTTGTAATAGGGCTTAGGTATGGTATGGTTGAGATATAAAAAATAGTTAATTTGAAGGAAATTTACTAAAATAAAATTACAAAACTTGTTTACAAAACACGTAGGTCCTTTTTGTACAACTCTATTGGTTCCATATACTTATTCATAATTTTTTTCTTATGCTCTTTTTTTAGCATTTAGTACCACAATTAAAAAAATAATGGACCCTTCAAGAATCTCAAGTCTCTAACAAGTGAATAATGTAAATGACCTTCAAGGTTCAAAATAATAAAAAGGATTTTCAAGAAAAATAGGATAAAGGTTAATAATGTTAGTTAATAACAATGAAAAAGGCTAAAGCTTAACTATAAAATTATAGGTTTGGTAAATATCAAAGAAATAGGCTAAAACAAGTTGTCGAATTTAAGTGCCTTTATCATGTCAATGCTTCTAATTTAACAAATATGGTCTTAATATGCATAATAAAAGCAAGTTCTATAATCATTTTACTATATATGATAAAACACATGAAAGAATAAAAATGGCTTAAAAATTTTGAAATTAACTTTTAGGGCTCAAAAGCTCACGAAAAATATGGGTTTATATGTGTAAATAATATGTAATTTCATTTAATTTGATCATCTCAATGAATACTAAAATATGACTTAGAAAAGTCATTTTATTCTAATTATATCCTTTGGCATACCAATTCAAATCAATATTCATTAATAAAATAAATTATTGATGGATAGATTTTAATTAAGTCAAGATATCAGTTCATAAAATATTATAATCAGGATTATAATAAGTTTAAAGAATTCATTAAAAATTTATTGACCCTTTCCCCACAATTAAGTTGTACATTGTCGCCAATGAACTCAATACAAGTATATATGAATATGTGAGAGGGTTTTTGGTGCTTTCCTAATTGTAGTGATTTTCTGATTTTAAATCCATCTAATGTTAAACTAAATCCTTGCAAAATATAAGAAAAAGGATAAAAGGAACGCAAGAAATAAAAATAACATAATTGAAAATAAAAAATAAGAACATCATTAGTGATAATGTTAAAGAGGAAAAATTAGTTAATGAAAAGAAAATTAAAATTATACATAAAAGAAAAAGAAAGACTATGCCAATTACGCGTCCTGTGATCCTGGTTGATCTGAAGAAGATGGGTTCCCTTGGTGGTGATCCTAGCCAAGTGGAGTTGCAGATGATGTTCCTTTGCCAAATAATGGGGGCCAGAAATCAATGCCTAGTTGACTGGCTATTAAGAGCATTAGTTCTCCCATCCATCCAACTATAGACTACAACTCGCTCATCTATTCCATAAGGTCCACCTACTGTCTCTCTAGTCGAGCTTTTGCCAGCTAGTTCTTATCCTCTAGTGTAATCCCACCAGTCTAAGATTGCAGTGGCTATGGTTATGGTGACTTCTCTGCTACAAACTGCTCTGCTTTGTCTTCTCCCTCTGGTGCTGGCTCGTCAGGCTCCCCAATAAGTCTTTATACATCTCTCGTGGGTCCCTAAAGTCAATAAACCATGTGCATGTGTTGCATTGCTGTCAAGTTGAGTGCTACCATGGTCGTCATCTCCTACATCGGTGGTAGTGGATCAGATAACCCCATTCTTTGTGCTAGCTTGGTTATGTAAGTTCTAACACGTATCGTGCTAACGTTCTTGTCCTCATTTTAATGTTGTATAAGCTAGATAAGTGCATGTCCCAGGTAGATAGGCGTCCACTCATTCATGCTCCATAATAAATACACGTTTGCGTTCTCGACGACTCCCTAACTATCTCCTCAACCACTTAGAGTATGACTCAGAATACCATGGATGTACTGAGTGTCAAACTATGTAGAGTCGAGGCCTTTAACTTGTGCAGATCGTAATTGTTTTTAAAACTGATCCTACTCCAAAAGTGTCGCGAAGACAATTGATATGGAAGATCTATCTGCAATGCTTAGTACTCTGGTGTCCCAATTTACTCTGATGTCCTAATGTACTCCCAGTAGTATAGACCCATAATGATGGAGAATTTGCTGTAACTCATCCGATGCATCTCTCTCATCATCCGAAACTAAACTATATTGTGACGATCCTTGTTGTAACAGCCCTTCTCTATGTAGAATGTGGAAAGGACATCTAAAGTGAGCTCTCTATAAGAAGGTTCCATGATTTCAGAAAATTAGGAATATGCTTTTATATCTATTAACTCTGTAACCTGTTAGGCTAAGTCAACATGCTCTAAAGCCTCCCAGTCGATGTACCAATTAGCTCCAAACATCTTATTCTTCATTCTTTGATACCATTCTTCCTGAGCCCCAGCGTTGAATAGCAGCACCTATGACCTCTCGAAGGCCTAGACTGTCGTAAAAGACTCGCCTCGATGCCTTCTTCTTGTAGTCTCTTTTTCGCCCCATGATAGTGTTGTTAATTTGTCATTTTGCACTTATTTAATATATAAATATCTCTCATATATTGAAATTATTATTCAAAATTGATGGATTTGTTTCTTAATTGTTTTCAAATGATTTCTAACACTTGTGAGATGAAATTGAGTTAAAAAGAAGCAAAAGAAACAAAGAAACTTGAAATTTCCAGTTTGGCAGCAATTCAGTGACTAGACATGGCCACCTGTAAGGATGGGAACAGATTCTGCAGATTTTATTTCAAACTTCAAATACGAAAATTTCACAATCTTTAAACATCAGATGGCTATCTTATCAATGGGATCTGCAACTTGAAGTGGGGATAAGGATTATCTGCAAAAGATTACGAGCAGGGAAGAAAAGAGATAGGAAAAAAACATAAAAAGAGAGTGACGTGTACTGTTTATGTACACTGTTCACGCAGATAGTGTAAGAGTCATTTTTATTTTTTTGCAGTTTTCTTCTTGCTTTCTCAACAGTCATAGGACTTTTTCATTTTCTGCAGTATTTTTATACATATTTTTGGATTTTCTAAAAAGACCTGGGATGGAGATAATGTGTTTTGTTATTTCTTTTATTTTTAATTTCATTATGAGTAGCTAAACTTCTTTTCTTGGTTGAGGGAAACCATGTTATCCTCTATTATGAGTGAGATGTTTCAGTAAAGTTTATTTTGTTGATGAACATTGAGTTTCTTCCGAGTACTTTTTCTAATTGAATTGATTGATTTCTAGGTGTGCAACTAGGAATTGATTCATCCAACAGCTAGATTAATAAAATATGACGTTCAATTTTATTAATCACAAGTAGTAATTAGTATTACCTTCTTTCCGTTAGAGTTGGAAATTCTAAGAAGACGTTCAGCTAGATTAATTGCATGTCGTACATGTATTATCTTGTTCATTGGTTTCTTAATTCTTAATGTTATCAATCAATTGAACTTACGATCGTATCTAAGTTATTGGTTGATAAGAATGTGTAGAATACATATTTCTATTCATTTACACTTACAAGAAAACATACCCCATTGAACGTTTATTGATGAATTGAATTTTATATCAAGGATCCATTTTAGTGTTATAGCATCGGTAACCCGAAACCAAGGTTTGTCTATTAATTTTCAGATCTAATTACTTTTGTCAAGTTTTGATTTTTGTTATTTCTACATTCTTAATTTTACGTGAATTGAAACCCCCCTTCGTTACTTTATTTTAGTTTTGAACTCGTAAACTCTTTGTCGCTAAAAATTTCTCGTGGGAACGATATCCACTTTCCACTACTACATTAATTTGTATTAATGGAAGTTGGTTTCTTTTTAATTTGGTTGCAGGCGACAACAGTACCAAATTTTGGCGCTGTTGTCGGGGAATTTTTAACGGTGTATGTACATTACACGTTCAAATCAATCTGAAAATTTGTAGTATAATTCTGAAATTAAAAAAAACAGGGAAAACACTACAAAAACAGACGAAATAGCAGTGACAAATGCAGAAAATGGAACGGATGGCAGCAAACCGCACCCTTCGCAAACTAGCTGCACCCACAGACGCTCAATAACCCCACTACATTAATTTTCCAAATTTAGGTGATAATAATACTTTTGAATTAAAATCTGGACTGATTCATTTATTACCTATTTTCAGGGGTCTACCGGGAGAAGATCTGTACAAACACTTGAAGGAATTTGGTGTAGTTTGCATGGGAATGAAGCCGATGAATGTGACAGAAGAGCAGATTAAGCTAAGAGCCTTCCCATTTTCTCTCAAAGATGATGCTCAAGATTGGTTGTACTATTCAGCCGAAGAAAACGTGCAAATATGGGCTGAAATGAAGATGCTTTTTTTCGAGAAATATTTTCCAGCATCGAGAGCAGCTAATATTTGAAAGGAAATTTGCGGGATTCAACAACATACGGGAGAAACACTCTACGAATATTGGGAAAGATTTTAAAAACTTTGTGTTAGTTGTCCCCATCACCAAATAACTAACCAGTTGCTAATTCAATACTTTTATGAAGGTCTTTCGCTCACGGATAGGAGTATGATCGACGCTGTAAGCGGTGGCACCTTAGTTGACAAATCGCCGACAGCCACAAAGGAATTGATCGCGAACATGACTTCCAACACCCAACAATTCGACATATGTACTAGGTATGGATCAAAAAGCGTGAATGAGGTGAACGTGGCCACGTTGGAGAAAAGATTGGATGACCTTACTTCTTTGGTGTGACAAATCACGGTTACGAAGAAGGAAGAAGCAAAGGTATATGGAATATGTTCAATATTAGGACATTCTACTGATGCATGTCTGGTTTTACAGGATGAAAATGCAGAACATGTGAATGTCATGGGAGGTTTTGCTGGACCGAGTCAAAGGAAGTACGACCCATATTCCAACACTTACAATTCGGGATGGGGCAATCACTTTAATTTGAGATATGGGAATCCTCAAGGGCAGCAAACGAACACAAATTTCCAGCAATATAGATAACCATATATGCCTTGGCAAAATCAAAATACAACATCCAATTCCAAAGGTAAGTATTCTTTAGAAGATATAGTGCAGACTTTGGCTACTAATACTTTGACGTTTCAACGAAGTACTGAAGTAAGTTCCGAACTATTGAGAATGAACAACAGAACATCAAAAATCAAATAAGCCAAATGGCAACTGTCATAAATCGATTGGAAGCGCGAACCTCTGGAAATTTTCCAGCACAACCGGAGATCAATCCTAAATAAAGTGCGAAGGCTATCATGCTGCGGAGTGGTAAGGAATTGCAGGACTCGCTTCTGAAGAATTCCAAAAGAAAAGTATAAGAAGAAATCATGCAAAAGGCACCCTCACAACCAGAGATGACGCAAAACAAGCTGAAGAATATGGTGATTATGCCCCTTTTTTCGAGTCGATTTGTCAAAGCAAAGAAGGAAGAGCAAGAGAAGGAAATTTGGGAGACTTTCCAAAAAGTTCAGGTAAATATTCCTCTTCTTGATGCAATTAAACAGATTCCATGGTATGCTAAATTCCTCAAGGACCTTTGCACTTCAAAGAGAAAATTAAAATTTGATGAGAAAGTACAATTGGGGGAGAACGTTTCAGCAATTTTGCAAAAGAAAAAGCTTCCACCCAAATGTCAAGACCCAGGTATGTTCACTATACCATGTCAAATTGGTGATTTGTGAATTGAAAGAGCTATGTTAGATCTAGGTGCATCCATTAATGTCATGCCATATGAAGTTTATAAATCCTTAAATATTAGACCTCTCAAGGAAACTAATGTAGTGATTTAATTAGTGGATCGCTCAAATGCTTACCCGAAAGGTGTGTTAGAAGACATTTTGGTTCAAGTAGGAAATATGCTTTTTTCGGCTGATTTTTATATTTTACAGATGGGCACCGATGACACATCTTCTTCCACTATGACTTTATTCAGGAGGCCTTTCTTAAAAATGACTAGAACAAAAATAAATGTTCATGATGGATCTTTAACAATAGAATTTGATGGTGAATTAATTAAGTTCAATATTTACAATACCATGAGAATTTCGGATGATGAACAACCTATTCTTTCTGTGGATTTTATTTACACATGGGTGCTAGATAATTTGATTTTGGAGGACAAAGATGAGTTTGGCATGATCTTGGAAGAAGAAAATGCACCATGGTGGAAGGATGGCCAAGAAATGTTGTTGTCCAGCAATTAAGTGGAGACATCTGCGTGTGGGGAGACCACCGAACCACTACTCCAGCAGCTGACGTGCGTGGAGATGTCCAGAAGTAATGCCAATTTGCTACTGTCATTAATCAATCCACCAACATTGGAGTTGAAAAGCTTGCCTAGTTATTTGAAGTACATCTTTTTAGGTGAGAAAAATACATTGCCTCTTATTATTTCTAATTAACTTTTGGATGTGTAGGAAAGACAGATAGTTAATGTATTAAAAGAAAATAAAGAAGCTTTCGGTTGGACAGTGGCTGATTTGAAAGGTATTAGTCCCACTATTTGCATGCACTAAATTTTGATGGAAGATGAAGCGAAGGAAGTGAGGCAACCCTAACGTCGCCTAAATCCACCTATGATGGAATTGGTAAAGAAAGAAATTTTGAAGCTTCTTGACACTGGCATTATTTATCCAATTTCATATAGTAATTAGGTAAGTCCGGTCCAGGTAGTTTCGAAGAAAACTGGTGTGACTGTGATTGAAAACAGCAATGGTGAGTTAATACCAACTCGTGTTCAAAATGGTTGGAGGGTATGCATAGATTATAGGAAGCTTAGTTCAGTTACTAGAAAAGATCATTTTTTGCTTCCATTTATTGATCAAATGCTTGAAAGACTTGCAGGTAAATCTCACTATTGCTATTTAGATGGCTATTTAGGATACTACCAGATTTTGGTAGCACCCAAGGAGTAAGAGAAGACAACTTTTACATGTCCATTCGGCACCTTTGCTTACCGAAGAATGCCATTTGGATTGTGTAACGCACCCGCGACATTTCAACGGTGTATGGTAAGTATTTTCTCTAATTTTGTGGAAAATTGCATAGAAATTTTTATGGATGATTTCACGATCTATGGAGAGTCTCTTGAAACATGCATTGTCAATCTTGAAAAAGTGCTTAAACGTTGCATTGAAACTAATTTGGTTTTAAATTATGAAAAA
>JANQAP020000163.1:362769-373805 GCA_026874005.2 Erythroxylum coriaceum
GTACAAATAATAAAATGTAATAATAATAACATTAATATTAAGTAGAACATTGATACTAATAATAATAATAATAATAATAAATGATACAAATTGTGCGATGCTAACTAATTGCGGGAGTAATTCCCGTAATTATTACCGACGGTGATTTCTTATCTGTCGGTAAAGTTCCGACGGACATAATTCCGTCGGTATATATCCGAAGCAATTACATTGTGGGAACCATTCCCGCAATTTATTCTGACGCCGTAGGTTGTGTCGTCGCTATATGTCGTCGGAGATTTTGCGCGAAATTCTTTCCCTCCATTATTGCCGATGGATATACTCTTCCGTCGACAAATATAAATAGTATTGTTTATTTACCAACGGAAAGTAATTTTTCGTCGGTAAATAGCGTCGGCTTCCTGTCCATCGGTAAATTTTCGCCGCTATTCCATGATTTTCTTGTAGTGGCTCAGTTCATGTCCCTTTGCAGGGACATATGTCTACTAAGTAGACCTTCTCGGGTTTGTTTGTGTCCTAGCTCAGTTCATGTCTGTTTGAAGGGACATATGTTCGCTAGGCGGACCTTATCAGGACAGTTTTATAAACATGCAAATTTTGACCCTCTAGATGGCAAAATCTCTCTTCGGGGTCTGCATGAAAGTTAGAGAACTTGAAGTCCTCTTCGAAACCATGCTTGAATGGTCAAAATCTGACATCTTTACTGAAAGTTATGCTAATTGTTTCAAAATAAACTAGAGATATGGAGCTACAATTGTTATGAAGAAGTCAATTTGTGATTCCGCTGTCGGAGCTGGTTTTGGCTAGAGAGATCCCATGGAAACAACCTTATAGGATAACAAGTTCACGTCTTTGGATATTCTAGATAGTTGGGCTCAAAAAACGGGGTCCAACATTAACCATTTCCTTGAATCCGTGAGATGCAGTTAGAGGCCCTCCTCCATTACTAGCGTAGCGACTTATAGGAGTAAAGAAGTTAATTGTTGAGTATCCGCACGTATTGATCTTCAAGGGGAAGGTAAGAAAGAAAAATAACAGCTTATCATTCATAGTTAAACATCAAAAGAAAACTAAAGTTTGCCACAAAATTCTTTAAACAATATGATGCATCTCAAGTTTGGTTTCCCACATGGCCCTATAGTCTGCATGCACTGGGCTGCCTGTAACATATTCAGGGTATTTATTTCTCTCCACCTAAGGTTGCAACTTGATTTGTATCTCTAATGTCGACCCTTTTGACAAAAAGACATTGAATCAAAATGATCCAACTTTCTTAATTCTCTATGGATACAGGAGTTGATCATCGAGGTACAGTACCTAAAAGATACTGATGCTTTTGCTTTTGCTTCATTTCAATGGCTACAATCAAAGTACATAAGCAAAACTAAACATACGCATTTAGGTTGGAAAAAGAAAACTGCCAATGTTTATGCACCTTAAGTGATCGATATTCATACTTTTCTATGATATTACTTTCTTCATTAGTGTACGGTTATATAAAATTAGAATATGCTTTGCCCCACTCTATAACAAATTGTTTTGTATAACTAAAATTTTCCTTTAGTGAAGTTCTCTAAATATTCACTAGCACAACTAATTACCAGACATATTATAAAACTTGGGAAATAGCAGGAAACATAAGACACATGCAAAATTCAATGTTTCGGAAATAAAGTTTTACATTAAGGAAAAGATAACGTGTGTGTGTGTATTACTATACCATGTGACCTCTGGGGTTTGGGAAATTCAAGCTCATCAAATTCAAAAGTAGGCAGCAGCTCCACTGCATTGACTCCAAGCTCTAGAAGGTGGGGAATCTTGAAATGTGGAAATAAAGGTCAGGAAAACTAGACAAGGTGTTATGCAAGTAAAACTACATGGCCACCAGTTAACAAAAGGTTAGGACTAATAAAGGTTTCGAAATTTTATCATTGCTACAATATGCTTAACTAAAAAGCGAGCAGTGAGGAACAAATGGCAATTAAAAAGTAAAACACCTATCAATAATAAAGCACTGTGATAGGATCCTGCCTTTACGGACCTATTTTAGGAGAAAGGAACGTGGAGAAGTTAATAGAGTTAAGGTTGAATAGGTTAAGCCCCACATGGAAGTTGTTGGATAATTAGTCATTGATTCTCACGAATAATAGAATACATATCCACTTTTACCATGTTTACCTAATTGTTAGTAATTAGTTTCTTTGTGTTTTACAGATAACACGCTTTGGTTATTTGGGAGATAATTGGGGTATAAATACTTGTAATAGGTCTTTTAATAGGTGTGATTGATTTTAAGAATTAATTTGTACTAGGAGTTTTGTCCACTCGATATGGACCAGTTTATTGGTTATAATTGTGTTAAGATTCTTGCACTCTTATCATCAATAAAAATATTTTATTTTCTAGCGTAATCAGTTGTCTTCTTTCATTTATCAGCAACTATCAATTTGGCATCAGAGTCCCATATCCAATATGGTTTCCGCTCGAGCTTCTACTTCCCACCCTGAACCACCTACCAACCTTCCTACAAATCCAAACCCTTCCACCAATCAACCCGCATCTCCAAACATTGATCCCATAGCACAACAACTTTCTTCCTTAGCTTCCCGACTTGAAGCCATCGATACTTTGGCAGCTAAAGTAGCAGCTCTCAAGGCTCAAGCTACTTTTGCGCAGTAAGCTGATTCCATTCCCAGTGTGTCAAACAAAGGTAAAGCCAAGGAAATTCATCTTCATCCACGTTACCAAAGAAAATCTATTTGGTTTGAAGCTGAGGAAGATGAAGTTGACAATCCATGGGGGCTTCGAAGTCAGACACGTCGACGACACACGAAGATGGAATTTCCAAAATTCGAAGGTGGCGACCCCCGTAGGTGGATTTTGAAGGCTAAAAAATACCTCCACTACTATCAAACACCAGACGAGATCAAGGTCGACATTGCCGTAATGTATTTGGAAGGTGATGCTCTCGACTTGTTCTCTTGGATAAACAATGAGCGCACGCTCCTTTACTGGGAAGAATTGGTAAAAGCTCTACATGAAAATTATGGTCCTCCTGAGTTCCAAAATCCAGATGAGAACCTCTGCAATATTTCCCAAACTAGATCTGTACCAGAATATCGCCAGGAATTTGCCAAACGAGCCGCATGTGTTCAGAATTGTCCAGAACATTGTTTGCTTGGAGTTTTTCTGAGCGGCTTAAAGGACAATTTGAAGGAAGATGTGAGAATACAAAAGCCTCGATCAGTTTATAGGGCTATATCCCTTGCATTGGAATTTGAGGCCAAAATTGTCCCAACCCATAATTCTAAAGGGTATTGGCCACATTCTATCAGACCCACCACTCTAACATCATCTAAGCCAACTTTTTCTTCTACCCATGATTTTCTCCCTCCTCCATCGCACAATCAGGAGAATATGAGAACCCCTCCATCGACAAGCCATCAACTAACCCAACCAAATCTAGTCTGTTCGTGGGATGGTGAAAGACAAAATCAGTTTGCCAAAGGCTTATACTTTAGGTGCAACGAAAAATTTGCTCCCGGGCATCGTTGCAAGCCATCGACATTTTTTATTTTGCAGATCACTGAAGACCACGACACCTGCATCGACTCTCCTAGTGTTGACAGTGGTGAAGAGGCTCCTCTGTCGGACATGGCAGAAATCTCCGTTCGTGCGATTTTGGGAAAAACTAATGGTGCCATTATGAAAATACAAGGGAGCATCAATAAATGACGGGTACTTATCTTGGTTGATAGTGGGCCGATGCATAACTTTATAACATCTTCCCTGGTTAAGGAATTAAATATGCCAATGGAACTTGTCACTCCTTTTGGCGTTCAAATTAGCTATGGGGAGGAGCTTAGACGTAACAAAATTTGTCGTGTAGTTTCTGTGAAATTGCCTGATCTGGAAATTGTTCAAGACTATTATCCATTCTTTATTGGAGGAGCTGATTTGGTTCTTGGTATTAAGTGGTTCGCATCGCTGAGCACTGTCCAGGCAAATTGTAACAAAATGTTCATGATCTTCCATTTGAACGGTAAGAAATACAAATTACAAGGCGTCCTAAGTACAGAACTAGCAGCTGCTTCCTTTCAAGCTATGTCCAAGCTTGTTGATCCAAAAGTGAATCCTCCTTTACCACTTGTATTAACTTTAGTTTTACAAAAATTCAAATATGTTTTTGCCAAACCAAGCACCCTTCCTCCTTTTCAAATCTATTCACATGCCATACCATTGATACCCAAAGCCAAACCTCCCAACATTCGCCCTTACCGTTATCCATTTTTTCAAAAATCAGAAATTGAAGAACAGGTGGCTGAACTTCTGGATTCAATTTTTATTAGACCCAGTACCAGTCCTTTTGCGAGTCCAGTATTGTTAGTTAAGAAAAAAGATAATTCCTGGCGACTTTGTGTAGACTACAAAGCCCTCAACCAATTGGCTGTACCTAATAAATACCCTATCCCAAATATTGATGAGCTCTTAGATAAATTCAATAGAGCAACTTACTTCTTAAAAATAGATTTGCGCTCGGGATGCCACCAAATAAGAGTTAACCCACCTAATATCCATAAAACAACTTTTTGTACTCATTTGGCCATTATGAATTTGTAGTCATGCCTTTGGGTGTCACCAATGCTCCCTCTACCTTTCAGGCTGTAATGAATGATCTTTTCCAACCATATCTCTGAAAATTTATTCTCTTTTTTTTCGATGACATGCTGGTTTATAGCCCCACTTTGAAACAACATATCACCCACCTATAAACATTTCTTACCCAACTGCGCACCCAATCTTTTTATGCCAACAAAAAGAAATGTTTATTTGGCCAAACACAAATCCACTTTTTGGGTCACGTGGTTTATCAAGATGGAGTTGGGGTTGACCCTGACAAGGTTCAAATTGTTTTGGATTGGCCAGTGCCAAAGAATGTCGAAGAATTGCAGGGTTTTCTTGGTCTAACAAGCTATTCTTGGGGCTTCATTATGAATTATGGGTTGATTGCACGAGCTTTAACTGATTTAACTAAGAAGAATGCTTTTCAGTGGTCTCCCAAGGTAGAATTAGCTTTTTAGAAACTCAAGACTGCTTTGACTACAGCTTCCATGCTTGAGCTGCTAGATTTTCACAAAGCCTTTATAGTTGAGTGTGATGTTTCTTCAGACAGTGTGGGTGCTATCCTCATGCAATCTGACCATCCTATTGCTTATTTTAGTAAGGGTTTCTCATTCTCTAATCATTATAAATCTACCTATGATTGAGAACTTTTAGCTTTGGTATTAGCTTTGCAAAAATGGAAACACTATTTGTTGGGAAAGCATTTTTTTTATCAAGATTGACCATTGCAGTCTCAAGTTTCTTCTCAATTAACGGGTCACAACCAACGATCAGTAGCGATTACTTTTGAAGATCCTTCCATTTGATTTCACCATTCTGTACAAAGCAAGAAAGGAAAACCAAGGTGCAGATGCTCTATCCCGAAAACCCCAACATGTTAATTTTTTAGCACTTGTCATGCCGGTTAACATGGACTTTCTGAATCTCAAAGTGCTTTGCTTCAAGATTTATATACCAGAGACATTATCACTTCCTTGCAGCAAGATCCCATAGTTTGCCCTGATTTTCATTTAGTGGACAACAAGCTTTTCTTTCATGATCGCCTAGGAATTCTGGAAGATTTTACTTTACAAAAAAATCCTTTCTGAAGGCCATGATTCTTTAACTAGGGCTATTGAGGTTATCTAAAAACTTTGAAGCGCATCACTTCAAATTTCTATTGGCCACATATGAAGCGCGATGTGAAGTTGTACATCTAAAATTGCTTAATTTGTCAACAAAACAAATATTAATCTCTTGCTCTAGTTAGTCTTCTATAACCACTCTTGATTCCTAAACAGGTTTGGGAGGATATTTCTTTGGATTTCATTATGGGATTTTCAAAATCTGGTGGTTTTGACACTGTACTGGTAGTGGTGGATCGATTTAGCAAATACAGTCATTTTATTCCACTTACCCATCCATTCACAACAATATCCATGGCTGGACTTTTTTGCAGGGAAATCGTCAGGTTGTACGACATGCCTCGTTCCATTCTTTCAGATCGTGATATCATTTTCCTTAATGACTTTTGGCAAGAATTGTTTCGTCTTAGTCAAACTCGCCTATGTATGGGAACCTCTTATCATCCAAAAACGGATGGCCAAACTAAAGTCGTCAATCATTGTTTGGAAGCTTACGTGAGGTGTTTTGCACATAAGCAACCATCTTCTTGGAGCAAGTTTCTAGCTTAGGCAGAATTCTCCTTCAATATAGGTTTTCACATGTCTACTAGTACAACCCCTTTTAAGATTCTTTATGGCTGTGATCCCCTGACCCTTCATCCATTTGCTCCAAGTAAGACATACGTTGTTAATCTGGAAGAGCAATTACTTTCTCGTGACGAGATTCTGAAACTTCTGCATAAAAATCTACTCAAAGCTCAGGCCCGCATGAAAGCCCAAGCTGATTCCAAACAAAGGGAGTTGTCCTTTAATATGGGAGATGTTGTGTTCCTCTGCATCTAGCCTTTCCAACAACATTCTTTGGCTAAGCGATGATACGAGAAGCTATCCCCTCGTTATTTCAGATCGTATACCATTATTCGTCGAGTAGGTCCATTAGCTTATGAATTAGCTTTGCCAAATAATTCCAAAATTCATCCCATCTTCCATGTTTCATTACTGCGACCTACTCATGGGCAGTCCCTTTCTATTCCTCCAACTGATTTGCCCATCACCAATGATTGGGAACTCGCTTTATCACCAGCTTGGGTTCTTTCACATCGTTGGGTTTCTCATTCAAGTGTGCCTTCTCTTGAACTTTTAGTCCAGTGGTTAAATTGTCTAATTGAGGAGGCAACATGGGAGGACTATGATTTGTTAGTTGGCCAATTTCCTTCTTTTCGTCTTGAGGACAGGTGAGTTTTCAGGGGGGTGTATTGATAGGATCCTACCTTTGCGGACCTATTTTAGGAGAAAGAAACATGGAGAAGTTAATGGAGTTAAGGTTGAACAAGTTAAGCCCCATATGGAAGTTGTTGAAGAAGATGTGGAAGTTGTTGGATAAGTCATGGATTCTCACGAATAATAGAATATATATCCACTTTTACCATGTTTCCCTAATTGTTAGTAAATAGTTTCTTTGTGTTTTGCAAATAATACGCTTTGGTTATTTGGAAGATAATTGGGATATAAATATCTGTAATGGGTTTTTTGATGGGTGTGAATGATTTTGAGAATTAATTTGTACTGGGAGTTTTGTCCACTCGATACAGACCAATTTATTGATTATAATTGTGTTAAGATTCTTGCACTCTTATCATCAATAAAAACATTTTATTTTCCAACGCAATCAGTTGTCTTCTTTTATTTATCAGCAACTATCACATTGTCTCTGTACAAGATGATGTTGTCTTCTTTCCACGTTATGTCTGGTCATCCCATCGATAAGGCAAATTCAAATATGAAGATAACTAAAGGAAGAACAACTATATTATCACTAGAACAATGACCACGACTAAGGTGACGCACAGAAAATCAAAATCACAGAGCATATATTACTTTAATTTTCATCCATCGTTGAATAATTTTGAACAAGTATCTAACATGACATTTGTAACTGCTGTAAACTTCTTAAACAAGTACAATTGATCAGGCAAAAAAATTGCTTAGAGGAAATTTATTTAGTTGAACGAAAGTTGGTAACACGTTTACCTTCTTAATTACACCAGGGTAATTGCCACAAATGCAAGGATCCAATCCACTAGATTTATCAGCTGTAAATGCACATATGTTCATTTCATATATAACAAGATCCTTCTGCAAAGACATAAAAGTGTATAAAAATAAAATATGAAAGCTGAAAAGACTAGTTTGAAAGTATACCAGACAAGTTCAGCCTATAAATTACTAATGTTTATAAATGCATAGATGGCTGAATTTTACAGAAATGAATGTAAGAGTAATGAGCAACTGATATGGACCTTGCAAATTCAAAATAGGATGGGTTAAAGAGAAGTGCTCGTCCTCTCTATAACTTCCCATTTTTGAACTAAGCCATAACCCTTCCAGTTTCTACTTTTCATCCCCCGTGCCTTCCTTCCTCCATTACCCTCGCCTTCGCAACCTCCTTCTTAACCTCCCTCTGTTGTCTTCTTCCCATCTCGCCAACCTCCACTAAGCCTCTCACCCACTCTAAAACTAGACCTTCACAAGGGTACTTTAGTCATCTCCATTACCTACACTTTTCCCGCCCCTCTATTTTTTCCTCTTTTAGAAACTGTCTTCACTGTATTTAACAATGTAGACTTTGTAGACCCCTCTCAGTATCACAAATCAGGCAATAGACAGGGAGGACTTTCCTCTTCTACCCTTACCGCCTTCCTCACGTCCTTCCTCAGGAGCAACTATGAAATCTATCCGAGCCTCACCCAAAACCTCTCTACCTACTGACATTCTACCATCACTACCCTCAACTGTAGCCTCTTCCCTCCATACCTCAACCTCTCTCTTACCCTCTTTAGCCCCTACCCCTTCGACAAAAAGGAAGACATGGAAACAAGTGGTGGGCGGTTCTGCAGATCTTTCTCTGCATTTTTTCCCGCCTAAGACAGAAGATGGTATGGTTATCGTTTTCCCTGATAAGGAAACACTACAGGAAGGGGCTTAATCTTGGGAAAACTCCCTTATTGGTTTCTTTTGGGACAAAAGACCTACTTTCCCAATTATACAAAAATGGGCGCAGTAGACTTGGAAGAATAAAGGTTTTGTGGAGGCTATCATAGCAGAAGACAAATTCCTATTGTTTATTTTCTTCTCGAAGGCACAAGCTCTAAAAGTAGTTGAAGAAGGGTCGTGGCACATTGCAAATTTCCCACTATTTCTGCAACCATGATAGCCAGGATTTTAGGTTGGTAGTAAGGAAAAGAGATCAGTGCCTATATGGGTAAACCTATTCAATGTCCCTCTAAAATATTGGATAATAAAGGATTTGAGCATGATAGCTAGCTTTCTCGAAAATCCCCTTTGTTTGGATGATAATACTGCCAATAGAAGGAGATTAGGGTATAATAGAATATGTATAAATATAGATCTTTCCAATAGGTTACCGAGATCTATTCTTATTATGCAATTGGGTTTTGATGGTTCCATGTATGAGGATAATGTGATAGTAAAATACCCATGGAAGCCATCTCTCACTGCTCAGGGTAAAAAATGGGTACCTACAGGTAAGACATTCCTTAGAGGGGACTATGAGAAACTAATGGGTGTTGGTCCCTCAAATAATGAGGTAAGGAAAAATGATGAAAGCAGACCTATGATCTCAGCTGAAGTTAATCAGCTGAGATCATAGATCTGGTGGAGGATTTGTTAGATACTTGTAATGAAATTACTAAGGGTTTCAACCTAAAGGAAAAGGTTGTTGTTTCAGACAATAATGATGAAGACCCTACTATTGAAGAATTTCTAGTGGTTGTTAAAAGGAAGCTTAATAGGAGCAAAAAGAAGGGCTCTAAATCCAATTTTACTTGATTTATGAAGATCTTAGCATAAAATGTGAGGGGGGATCAATTGCTCTAAAAAGCTTTCAGCTTTAAAGGATTTTGTCTATAACGCAAAGCCACGGATTTTTTCTCTTCTTAAAACTAAAATTAGGAATGGAAAACTTAATTTACTAAATAAACTGGGCTCCAAATGGAAATTCATTTCCAATCATTAAGCCCATAACTACGGGAGAATTATTGTTGGTTATGACCCTACTTTGGTGGATGTTCAAGTCCTTTCCATAGAGACCCAAGTCATACATCTGAAGTTTAAACTTCTTCAGGTTAATGTTGACATTTTTGTATCCTTTATCTATGGTTCTAACCATATTTTCCAGAGGAAATTGGTATAGGACAACTTAATGCAATTCAAGAATTTGGCCAATGGGCCTTGGATGCTCTATGGGGACTTTAATTCTACACTTTATCAAATAGAAGCTGAAGGTAATTTCAGCCTGAGAAACTTCTCAGAGGACTTCAAAGACTGTGTAACTCAGATCAGAATCTTTGACCTAAGGTCACAGGGGCAGGTTTATCCCTGTAGTAATAAGCAGATGGGAAGTTGGGCATTGAGGAAGAAGCTAGACCGGACTATGGTGAATTAGGATTGGCTATTTCAGTTCCCAAAAAGTGTCACTTCTTTCTTGGATCCTCTATTCTCAGATCATACGCCTATGCTAATTGCAAACCTCCTTCATATTTAGGATCGAAGAGGTCCATTTAGATTCAACAATCTATTAGTAGAAGATGAGGGCTTCCCTGAGGCTATTAATAAGGGGTTGGAAGTTACAGTTATAGGTACTCATCAATATGTCTGTGTTCAGAAACTTAAAGCTATCAAAAGGGAGATGAAATCATTAATGAATAGAAGACTTATCTCTACTCAAAAAGCAGTTACTTTGGCTAAAGAAAAACTGGAAAGGGTACAACATCAACTTTATTTGGATCCAACCAATTCTTATCATTTGAAAACAAAGAAGACCTTACTGCTGTCATATCTTTCTAAAGCTAGGGACCATGACAGCCTAATGGAGCAACGAGCCAGAGTTAATTGGCTAAAGGGTGGTGAAAGGTGATCTAAATTCTTCTTCAATTCGGTCTTAACCAAAAAAAAATGCTAACCGAATCTGTTCTTTAAAGTTACAAGATGGGGAGGTAATTTCAAAGCAACCAGACCTTCTAAAGGAAGCAGAGAGATACTTTAAGGATTTCTATGGTTCTCCTCGAAATCTGGCTAGTTATAATACTCTTGGCTCATTTATTCATACAAAGATCTCTCAGGATCAAACAGCAGCTCCCATTAAACCTGTGGAAGAAAAAGAAATAAAAGATATGATGTTTCAAATTCACCTGAACAAATCACCTAGGCCTGATGTGTAACATCCCGTTTCCATGTAACGGGTTAAACCCTAGAAACGGGTACAAGTGAGGTCAATCAGTGAAAGTAGGA
>JANQAP020000163.1:373905-392969 GCA_026874005.2 Erythroxylum coriaceum
CACCCCAAAACATTAAAATTAAAGCCTAATCACAACAAAATAATAAAATTAATCCCAAACATATTGAAGAAGAAATCAGGGTCCAACATTATCTCTCTGATTAGAGGACTCAGAGAGAGAATTCTTAGTTCAATTAAACCAAATGAAATATGTCCTAATATAGCCTATTATGGATGATAAACTATCAGCTTATATCTGAGGTTAATTAAAGGAGGAAGGAGGTGTGTACCTGTGTTATTAAGACATTGTTGATACAGTGCTTGAAGAATATAGCCCGAGTCCTTGGTGTGTGCCCATATGCTCAAAGAGAGACATCAAAAGTGTCATTGGAGAAAGGAATCAAGTATTAGAAAAAAGCATCATTGGAGAAAGGTAACTAAAATCAGATTAACCCTAAGTCTAAGGGTGAAACAAGTTCTTACAATTAGGGCTTGATCCTCTTTGCTCCATGATCATCAAAAACCTCAGGCTTACTGGACAGATACGATGACTACTGTTTGAACAACTTTCAATTGAATCCATTCAAGAAATGGGAAGTTTCCTTTTGTACATCTATTCATAGAAACCTCAATCAGTAAGAAGGAAAGAAGATGAAGACACAGCTCTGAAGATAGGAATCCTTACCCAGAAAGGTAGAGGCATGCGATGACTTGACGATCGCCACTCGAGCTCAAACCTAATTTAGAATGTTCTAGAGAACCATTTAGAAAGACAGATCATAATTACCATCTTAGGCATCTCTCTTTGTTGATTTATCTTGCCACTTCACGAAGTCTTTTCATGCTTTAGTTACCCAATGTCGTTTTTGGTTGCCCTTTGTATTGAAGAGTCCTTTGTTCTGCCCTTGTAGTAATATGCTAAATCAAGCTGTTACCTAAAAGACACGTTCCTTTCTTTGTAATTATTTACTTTCAATACAACTTTACTTTTTCAAAAAACTAACATGGATCAAGAGAAAGAAGTTGTGGGAGATGAGGTTAAATGGGGCTGATAAGAATTTGTGGAGACATGTCAAAGAGAAAATGGAATATATACATTATATAAGAACCATAAAAGCAACTTTATATACCTCAGATCTATTAGAAAGCTTGTAGTTATGACCCCAATCAAAAGGCAAGCTATCAAAATTATAAATCCCAAGGGATTTAGTAGACTTTTAACTAACATCTCTAAAATATCGGCGACCATCAACTAACTTAACATAAGGATCTAGAAGCATAATTTTTTTGTCAAATCGATGTCCTTAGTGCCATTTGCATGGACCATCTATTCGATAGCCGTAAAGAACATTACTCCAGGGTAAGTCCTATAATTATAATCAAAGGGTAAAACACATCGATATTTGTTCTATCAAATAGGAAGAATAATAGAAGTACATAATGATAGTATTATTAGCTGCTTATATTATAGGCACACACTCCAAGGTACTTGTAATAAACTAAAGTTTAAAATCAAACTGATGGATCTTAAGACAAGAAGGGAAGGGCGCAGGGTGGCTATTCCTGTTTCAGTGTGCCACCCTGTGCCTTGTATTCCCTTTTGGGATCAATTTACCTGTTCTCGTTTTGGTGTGCCACCCTGTGCCTATTCACATCCATCCAACCATTAAATTAACATTTAATGGATGGATGGATGTGAATAGGCACAGGGTCGCACACCGAAATGGGAACAGGTGAATTGATCCCAGAAGGGAATATAGAAATAGCAATGTGCATATCCGATTGTAGAAACTTAATATGCTTCACCAATGAGTTCATACATTTTTATGCTATCAATGGCATAAATCCTAAATCTGACAAATAAATAAATATTGAAATCCCAAATAGGAAAAACAAAATATACACTAATGTCAAGACCCAAACACTGAGAAAATAGCAGATTGTATCCACTTCATAGTATAACTACTGAATGCGTACCTTAAGGCATATGTGCCAAAAGTCTCCTGTTCTACTGATATTTGGATCCAAAGGTAGCTCAATCATTCCATCATCCAGCCCCGCAGGCTTTTCCCTAAGAAAATTTATCAACAAATTCGATCAGCTCAAGCATAACTTTGCATATCAAAAACTCAGAAGAGGAAGAACTAGCCATCAGAAAGCAATTGATTAATTACAGGCGTAAAAGAACATGTAAGCTTTGGGATGTCGTAAAAATTCAAATAAGGAGATCAACTTGTGGTCTACTCATCATTAGTATATAGAAGCTCTAACAATGTCCATCCTTTTTCAACTCTACAAAATTTGGATGCACTCAAGCAGTGGAAACCTTTGATTAAGGCACAAATTAAAGGTAAGTGATAATTGTTACCTTTGATGGAGTGATAAGCAAAGAGTGACAGAAGTGGCATGCTGTGAAAAGATGGCAAAATTGATCCCACTATCCACTTCCGACACACCAAAAGGAAATGCCTGACCTGCAAAAGTCTTAGATGACAGGGCAATGTTGGACATCTCAGGGGCATCTTCCTAAAAGTAGAGAGATTATGAATTTATGAAAAGACCAAAAAATAAAAAGAAGTGACGTACTTTGCTTCATGATCGAAACTAGTATAAGTACCTTGTCAGGGACATGTTTTTGAGTGCCAGGAGTATGAACGTTCATTTTGACATGTTTGGTGCTACTCTTTCTCTATTACAAAGGACACAAAATTGTCAAGATATGAAAAAACTAGCATACGCATGGAATTAGTTATAGGAAAACAAAATTACCATTGCTGAAATTGATAGTCCATTGTAAGTGGATGCTTGTCTACTAATGTTCAATCTAAGAAGACACTAACCAAAGTCAAAACATACATTATCCAAGTCAAATACCCTTAATCATCTATTAAGAAACAACAAAACAAATACAAGTAGATGTTAAGTGGGCCCTCATGATTAAAAGAAGCAGTAGTATGCACAAGAAATATTGACAAGCAAATATTACATGTGCATGCATTGTTATCTAACAAAGAGAAGAAAAGTTGAAAGGTAAAAGTTAGGTACAGAGAAAATTTGTATCTCCTTTTGGTGGCCAACAATTCTTGAAAGGGAAAAGATGAGCAGGTGAGAGTTTGTCAATATCTTTAACAAACGAAAATACCATCATTGCAAGCTAAAAATTTTCTCTTGTGATTTCTCTACATATAAAGAGATGTATGCATTCAATTAAATTAATATGAGAGTGCATAGAGTAATTTTAACTATTTGCCCTATAATAAATGTTCAGTTCGTGAACAATTGAGAGGGTTAAAAATTGAGAGAAAAATTTAGGAGTGATTACAATTGGAAACACACTAGGTAGCTAGTTTTGTGAGACTGTAAGATTAACTATTGTAATGTCCGATTTTCATAGTAATTCCAGCAATAGTTCAAAGAGTGGATGTAACTCTTGCATTGAAAGTGAACCACTATAAATCCTTGTGTCTCATTTAATTATGAATTTGCTTTAATCGTGCCAGTTCTCCATTATTTCTTACAGTATTTGGATTATATTTCCACATTGTTTATACAATCTAAACCATAACAACTCGTATCAGAGCAGAGATTCTGACTGTCAGCAAGAATAATATACTAAGAAGAAGGAATTAGTAGGTTGGTGATTAGCAAATTCGATGGAAATGATTTTACTTATTGGAAAATGAATATTTAAGATTATCTCTATGGCAAAAAGCTGCATCAACCCTTAACAAGATCACAGCTAGATAAAATGACTGATGATGAAGGGAAGTTGCTGGATAGATAGGTGCTGAGAGTTGCTGGATAGATAGGTGCTGAGAGCAATCCGACTAACGCTCTCAAAGAATGTAACACACAACGTGGCGAAGGCAGAAACCACATCTGACTTGATGAAGGTGTTATTAGACACATACGAGAGACACTTTGCCAAAAACAAGGTAAATCTTATGAAATGGCTGTTCAATTTGAAAATGGCCAAAGGAGCTTCGGTGGCTGCACATCTAAATGTTTTCAACACAATATTGAATCAATTGGAATCGGTAAAGATTACTTTTGAAGATGAGATTCAAACACTTATTTTGCTTGCCTCTTTACCAAACAGTTGGGATCACTTTCGTTCAACTGTTAGCAATTCTATGGGAAGCCAAAAGATGAACTACAAAGAAACCATAGATAATATTCTTGCGGAGGAAATCGAAAGAATGGATTTTGGTGAAGGTATGAGTTCTACCCTAAATCTTGAAAGGGGTAGACCTGGTAATAGAAATTCTAACAAAGGAAGTGGAAGAGGTATATTGAGAAATGGAAGAAGCACATCGAGAGGCAAAAAATTAGAGTGTTGGAATTGTGAAAAACAAGGCCACTTGAAGAAGAATTGCAAAGCACCTAAAAGAGAGCAAAATAGAGGCGATGCTATAAAAGCTGCTACTAATGAGGTACAAGATGCTCTCGTATTGTCCGTTGATAATTTTATGGACACTTGGGTGATAGATTCTGGAGCTTCATTTTATAAAACATTATAACACCACGTAATTGAAATTTACATAGCTGGTGACTATGAAAAGGTGTATCTGGCTGATGAAATAACTTTGGAGATAGTCAGTATGGGAGATGCTCATTTAAGAAATGAAAATGGAACCATCTGGAAGATTTGACAAGTGAGGCGTATCGAAGCTAAGATGAAACTTGATCTCAGTCAACCAACTATGTGATTTAGGAGATTATGATGTGGCTTTTAATAAATCCTACTGGAAGTTGACTAAAGGAGCCATGATTGTTGCTCGTGAAAATATAAGAGGAACCCTCTATATAACTACTAATAATAGAGGTGTTGCTACTGTCACTGGTCGTGATGATAGTTCAAGTTTATGGCATTACAGACTTGGATATATGAGTGAGAAGGGAATGAAGATACTTCTATCAAAGGGACTTCTGCCAAACTTGAAGTCGATTGAGCATGAGCTATGTGAAAGCTGCATTTTTGAGAAGCAGAAAAAGGTTAAGTTTGTGACTGGTGGCAGAGATTTGAGAAAACATAAGTTAGAGTTAGTTCATACTGATGTGTGGGGTCCCACTCTTGTTGCATCACTTAAAGAGTCAAGATACTATATGTCCTTTATTGATGATTCCAGCAAAAAGGTATGGTTTTTTATCAAAAGTAAATCTGAGGTATTTAGTGCTTTCAAGAAGTGGTGAGATATGGTGGAGAATGAAACACAGCTAAAGTTGAAATGTCTGAAATCTAATAATGGTGGAGAATATGTAGACAAAGATTTCAAGAATTACTGTGTAGATAATGGGATCAAGATGGAGAAAACCATCCCTAGCAAACCTCAACAGAATGGTGTAGTTGAGAGGATGAACAGAACACTGAATGAACGTGCAAGGAGTATGGGACTCCATTGTGGAATGCTAAAGATGTTCTAGGCTAAGGCAGTTAACACTGCTGTATTCTTAATTAACCGGAGTCCATCTACACTGCTAATTTTCAAATTACTGAAAGAGATTTGGAGTGACAAAAAGGTAAACCTTTCAATTCTGAAAGCGTTTGATTGTGTTGCCTATGTGTACGATGATTCTGTCAATAGTAGCAAGCTTGATCCGAGATCGAAGAAATGTTTCTTCATTGGCTATAGAAATGCTGAGTTTGGTTGTCGTTTTTGGGATAATCAAAGTTGGAAGATTATTAGAAGTAAAGATGTCATTTTTAATGAACAAGTGATGTATAAAGATAGCCAGGGTGTAGAAGACAACATGAGCATTGAGAAGAGAGAGAAAGTAATTTTGCTGGGTGATATGCCAATGAACGAGATGTAGGGTAGCGACAATAAAGAAGAAAGAGAAGAGGACAACAAAGAAGAATCAGTAGAAGAGGGTGTGACTCCTCAAACTGATGATCAGACTCTAGTGTTGAGAAGATCTTCTCATAATAATAGAAGAGCACTGGATAGGTACACATCTTCTCCTCCACATAGTTGACGTACACTGCACCATATTTTGTTAACTGATGATGGTGAACTAGAGTTATGATGAAGCAATGTAACTAGATGAATCAATCAAGTGGGAATTAGCGATGAAAGATGAGATGAGTTCACTTTCATCAAATCAAATTTGGAAGCTGGTGAAATTACTGAAGGGGAAGAAAGCCTTGCAAAACAAATGGGTCTATAGTATAAAAGAAGAACCTGAGGCAATAGACGGTACAAGGCGAGGCTAGTCATGAAAGGATTTCAACAGAAGGAAGGTGTTGACTACAACGACATTTTCTCTCTAATGGTTAAACTGACCACTATTCGAACTTTACTTAGGATTGTGGTGGAAGAAGATTTAAATATGGAACAGTTAGAAGTGAAGACTGCATTTCTGCATGGTGATTTAGATGAAGAAATCTACATGCAGCAGCCATAAGGTTTTGAAGTAAATGGAAAAGAGAATATAGTGTGCGAACTTCAAAAGAGTTTGTACGGGTTGAGGCAAGCTCCGAGGCAATGGTACAAGAAGTTTGACGGATTCATAAGCAATAACAGCTTCTAAAGATGCTATGCAGACCACTGCTATTATGTGAAAAGGTCTAACAATTTTTATATCATTCTACTCCTGTATGTAGATGATATGTTAATTGCAGGACCTTACGTGGAGGAAATCAACAAGTTGAAGGAAAAGCTATCGAAGGAATTCTCTATGAAGGATCTGGGTGCTACAAAACAGATCCTTGGAATGAGAATTATAAAGAATAGAAACGGAGTTTTGAAGCTCTCATAGGAAGACTATGTGAAGAAAATACTAGCAAGATTCTACATGAATGAAGCAAAACCGATCAATACTTCTTTGGGCAATCATTTCAAGCTGTCAAAGGACCAGTCACCTTCAACGAATACTGAGAAAACATACATGACAAAGGTACCATATACTTCTACCATTGGTAGTCTTATGTATGCTATGGTTTGTATGAGACCAGACATTGCACATGCAGTGGGAGTTATGAGCAATCTAGGAAAACAGCACTGGGAAGCAGTGAAGTGGATTCTTAGGTTCTTGAAAGGTATTATTGACTTAGCTTTGTGTTTTAGAAAGTCGAGAAAAGGCTTACAAAGCTATTATGAGCGTGTTAAGAAATCAGAAACAAGCTTATAGGGTTTTGTTGATGTCGATATGGCTGGAGATGTTGATGGTAGGAAGAGCACCACGGGTTATGTGTGTACTCTCAACAGCACCACAATTAGCTGGGCTTCAAAACTGTAAAAGATTGTTGCATTATCTACAAGAGAAGCTTAATACGTTGCCATGATGGAAGCAAGCAAGGAGATGGTGTGGTTACAGTCTCTCTTGGAAGAATTGGGATACAAGCACGACAAAGGTTTCTTGTGGTGTCATATAGTTAGAGTGAGAATCATCTTGCAAAGAATCCTATGTATCATGCTAAGACAAAGCATATACAGGTTTGATATCATTATATTACGTTAGTTCTAGAAGATGGAGTGTTGACGCTTAAGAAAATCAATGGAAAGAATCCTGCTGACATGTTGACCAAGCCTGTTACGATTGACAAACTGAAGTTGTGCATAACTTCAGTTGGACTTCTCGCTTAAGAATTGAGAAGTGGAATTGATGTTAGGAAAGTTAAATGATGATGACAATTAATAATCTCCAATCATTTGGGAGTGGGAGATTGTTAAGTGGGCCCTTATGATTGAAAGAAGCAGTAGCATGCATAGGAAATATTGACAAGAAAATATTACATGTGCATGCATTATTATTTAACAAAGAGAAGAAAATGTTGAAAGGTAAAAGTTAGGTGCAGAGAAAATTTGTATCTCCTTTCGATGGCCAACAATTCTTGAAAAGGAAAAGATGAGTAGGTGAGAGTTTGTCATTATCTTTGACAAATGAAGATATGATCATCGCAAGCTACAAATTTTATCTTATGATTTCTCTATATATAAAGAGATGTATGCATTCAGTTAAATTGAGATGAGAGTGCAGACATCAATTTTAATTATTTGCTTTGTAATAATTGTTCAGTTCGTGAACAATTGAGAGGGTTAAAAATTGAGAGAAAAATTTGGGAGTGATTACAATTGGAAACACATTGGGTAGTTAGTTTTGCGAGAGTGTAAGATTAAACATTGTAATCTCCGATTTTAATAGTAATTCTAACAGCAGTTCAGAGAGTGGACGTAGCTCTTGCATTGAGAGTGAACCACTATAAATCCTTGTGTCTTATTTAATTACGAATTTGCTTCAATCGTGCCAGTTCTCTATTATTTCTTGCGATATTGGGATTATTTTTCCACATTGTTTATACAGTTTAAACCATAACAGTAGAAATAAAGATAAAGGGATAAGGTAGGGATTACCCTATGTGAAGGAGGATAGCAGAAGAGCCATTTAAGAAAGGAAAAGCAAAGATAGGAACATGATCACAGACAGGGGAAGAAGTGGTGGAAGCATTTGTCTCCTTATTTAATTTTAGACGAAGACAGAGTGTGTGTTCATGTGTTGTAGCAAACCAGAAATGGAAGAGGAGTAGTAAATGGGAGGTTTTTGTTGTAAATATATGGAGTATTAAGTTGAATTAGGAGCAAAGATAGCATGTGTCCGCCACGTGTACAGTTTTAAGTAATGGAGGTGGAAGAGTGAGTCTCTGGGATCTTTTAGAAACACGAGGTTTGTACCTTTTTTCGCAATTATTAGAATCTACCCCTGATGCTTCGCATCTGTCTAGATTGTGTAATGGATGATTACGGCATAAATGTCTTTACAATCATGCAACGATGTACTACTTAATATAACGAGGTTACTGTTGGTAAGGACGGCAAAAAGGGTTGGCTTGATTTTGGTTCGGGTTGATAACGTCACGAGCAGGTCATGGGCTGACCATGATTGGCCTGACTGAGTCACGAGTCGAGGTCAGGCCTATTGGTAGGGATGGCAAAAAGGGCTGGCTTGATTTTGGTTCGGGTTGATCAGGTCACAGGCTGATCATGATTGGTCCAATTGGGTCACAAGCCGAGGTCGGGCTGACCTTGATGGGACCACAAGCAGGCCACGGACGAACCATGGGCAGCCCGACCGGGCCACAGGTCAAGATCTGGAGGATTGAACATGCCCAGCCTGGCCCGTTGACAAAAATGACATCATCTTGAAGTTTTTCTTTAAACTCGGACCCAGCCTGACCCACTGACATCTTTAACTATTGGTTTTTCTCCTAATATAATTAATTAAAGATATTTTATTATATATATTTTAATTAATAAAAATAAATATATTTTATAATTAAAACTATATGAAATTTATATATTTATGTTTTTTAAATTATCTTTAGTTATTAATATGTTAAAAATAATAATAAAGTAAAAAGACTATTAGATATTGTACTTTTTAATAAAATAAGTAATCAATTTCATAAATATATTTAGACAAATATGTAAGTATTTGTTAGAGAACAAGTTAATTCAATTGACTTAATATGATAATTTCATTTGAAATATTATTTATATGTTTATATAAATTATTATTATTGTTGTAATTATATAAGTGATTATTTGACTTAATATTTCTAAAATATCTCATAAAAATATTATGTATTGATACTAATTTGGACTTATCATATTCAATAGTTGCTCAATTACTAGTCATTAGTTATAACATGAACTATATGGAATTAATTTATTAATTAATATAAGATTCATTGCCCTAAAACAATTGGAAATAATGTTTCTCTACTTCCGATTAATATTTATTTAGTAAATCCTTAATGGAAAGATAATTTTAAAAAAGTTTTCACCATTAAAATAATTAATTACTAATGTCAAAAAACTAATAGAATTACACTCGTATAAAGTAAATATTAATTTAATACTTTTTGTTTAATTAAAATATTGAGTGATAAAATTATTAAATTATATAAAAATTATGTACAAAAAGGCAAATTTACTTTGACATTCCTAATAATTGAACGAGGACGATGGATTGTTACACATTAATTTTGATATATATATATATATATAAATTATTCAATTATAAAATTAAAAATAAAATAAAAAAGTTTAATTTATCTAATATTAAATACAATTTAGGATTATAATTTATTTCTATTATTAATATATTTAAAAAACTAATGAGTCACATACAAGGAATGATTAAAGAGAGAAAAAGATAATTTAATCAAATTGGATATAGTTGTAAATTTAAAAAATTGTAAATATAAAATATTTAATAAATAATAACCAATATTAAATACTGAAACTTATTTAGACCTAATTGATATTTAATCAACATAAATTGTAATTTTGATTAAATTTTAATTAAAATAATATAATATAATTGTATTAAATTATTGAAAAGTTCCAAGTAGATTCTAAAAGAATTAACACTTTTTACTTACCTTTTTTTATATCACCTGCAAAGTTTGTATAAGTAATCTCAATAAGCGTCAAACGAAACCACGTTGGACTACTTTAAAAAAAAAAAAAGAAAAAAAGTAGCCATGTTGGGCTAAGGTGATCCAAAAGGAAATTGAAATGTTCTGGGATATTCATTTTACTGATTACTATATCGTGATTGGTTTTGCATTACCCCCTGCAGAAACCATTAAACAAAAACTGATGCGACGCTTCAAGGAAAGTAAACAAGCCACAATCTTCTCAGCCATTTTCAGACTATGTAAGTTTGTTCTACTTCTTGGGAAGACGTAAGCATCTGGATAGCAGTTGCAAGTCAAGAATTAAATATGAAGATGTTATAAAAACCATAAACTGAATGGACCGACACCTAGAACCCGTGATACTTCCTTTCCTGTTGCATGGACTAGCTTGGAGCAAAGCAGGCTTGACCAACGCCTCTGTATCCAACCTGCATTACATTGGCATAAAGAAATATTGAGTCTACACTCGATCAAAAATAATTTTATTTTGAGTTTTAGAGAATTAAAAATTGAAAATAATTGGGAATTGATAACTAGTCTTTTTATATAAGTTTGTAAACTTTTTCATTTCTCCACTGTTTTCCAATAAGAAATTTGGCATTTACCCCTCATATAGAATATTACTATATGTTTTCTTTAAATCCTTGATGCCATCATTTCCTATTTCAATTTTGGTTTTTTTTATTGAAAATTAAAAATATCGGGGTGCTTGCTTCAAAGAAGGCAATGAGAAAGAGAATGAGAATGAATATAGTGAGAAATGAGAATGAATATAATCATTATAATTATAATAGTTAGTTAAGATGAAGAAATGATTACCATTACTATTGATGGTTGTTGGTTTGTTAAAAATGTTGAGAAATAAAAATTTGTTAAATTTTGTTTTATATCAAATTTTGAATATATTTTAATTAATTATATTTAATTTATGCACCCTATTTATCATGACAGAATGTTTAAAATCAAGTATATTGCGGTATTTCCTTTCCAATAGCTCTTGAAAAACAAACTCTAGTATTTTCTTGCATCAACATATCATTAGTTACATAATATCCTCAAAATATAGTTTAATCATCCAAAATATTGTACAATTTATCGACATAACTATAATATCCACCTCTTCATTCCTCTGATAATGCAAATGATGTAAAATATCACTGCTATATACAATACCTTAACCAAAAGCCTTCAATTGATGCAAAATAACCAGGTTAACATTACAAACTTTGTTTGCATCACAACTACAAAATTCCCATCTAATACAAAATAACCTGGTTAGGCAACATCAATTGTATCATAAGTTCATAATACTTACAAATATATTAATATGCTTTCTCGAATGACTCATAGACTGGAAGATAGATAGAGGAATCCAAGTATAAAAGATCTTTTTAAATGACTTAGCAAAGCGAACAAAATCTGAACTTTAGCCAGATCATTAAAGAATAACAACATCCACTTGAGATATGCCAATATTAAGAAGCTCACTGATGAACTCTTGCATCTTCTCATTAGTTAGGGAATCAGATTTAGACTCCGTAATCAAAGCATTTGTAACAGCTGCATATTGTGAGGTCATTTGTTCGCAAATAGACTCAAACTTAACGATGAATTATCTAACCTTGACTCAATAGTATTTTGAAGTGTTGATGTTTTTTTTTTCTTGTAAAAACTTTCCTTTCTTGGTGACAAGATTTTTCGTCTTTTTATTCCATGGCTGCTTGAAGGAATAGCCGAGGATCCTTGTGTATCATATACCACAACAAATTCATCTTCATTGTCTGATGAAGAATACACTGTCATATTCTTTGGGCTGTTAGCCTTAGCACTTGCTTAAGCTATATCCTTAGCTTTGAGTCCCGTCGATCTATCTTTACGCCACACCATGTCCAGTTTCTGCAAATATGGGAATTTAAAGTTTCATATTTCAATTGCATTCTTGTGATTATGTAAAAATGAATTACAAAAGAAGAATAAGATTAAAATGTAATAACAAGAAAATGTTATAATTATGAGAAAAGAAACTACTAAAATAAGAGTTCAATAAACTTTTGAGTTAGATGTCCTTACCAAGGACCATTCATCAAATCATTGTTTCTCACAATTGATCTTATGCTCAACATCATCCCACTAATAGCCACTTTGCATACACATTTCAAACATTGGATTGTACTTGTTTCTTAATAATTTTATCTTAGAGTCAATATGGGGATCGACATCCTTATCAAAATTGGGAATCTTGCTCAGAAACATCTTGTGAACTTTAACCATGTAATTGTTCTTAAGTTCCCCATCTACTTTCCATAAAGGATCGCAAGTTATTTCCTGCAAAACGTCGACCAAAGCTTCAACCTCATCATCCTTCCAGTGCTGTTTATTCTTTCCCCTCTCACGGGCAGCCATAGCCATTCCTAATAAAAGTATGACAATGTAAGAGTTATCAAAGAAATAACATATAACAAAAATAACTTTGCTGAAAAATCTAAATACAATGATGTAATCTAAAAACTCACGATCACTTAGTCAACCAAACAAAGATGTTCATATGGCTACATTTCAAAATTAATCCAAAACTCTCACTTATATATTACTAATAGTAAACAAATAGAAATGTTTAACATTTAGGTACATTAATCAAAATCAAAACATTTCAACAATCTAATAAGCATATGAAACAAACATATCTTAAATTACTAATCTACATCATTGTCATTGGATATAGTCGTCCATATATTATACATATTGGTTGTCATATTATTCCTAAATGTCAACCACTAGTCAGTTGGACTAATTTGTGTAATGTATTCCATTTCATCATCTCCATCACTCTCATCTTCCTCACTCTCCTCTTCATCTTCAGTGATTGACTCTTATGGATCAAAGCTCATGAACTTGTTAATCAAGTTACGTAGAAGGGAACAAGCCATTATAATGCAAACTTGGGTTTGAATTGAGAAAAATGAAGGGGATGCAAGGATCTTCCATCTTCCTTTCAACAATCTAAAGCATCTCTCAATAACATTCCTTACTTTGGAATGTTTTATATTAAAGTATTCCTCTGTCGTCTCTAGTCAATGGCCATCGAATTCTTTGAGATGATAGCATTGCCCTCGATACAGAGCAAGAAATCCATTTGCATTGTAATATCTAGAGTCAACCAAGTAATAACATACTTCATAATTAAACAATAAGTTATGATTGAGCAACATAACTCAAAGAGAAACAAAATTAGATATTGTAATAGAAATTTACCTTGAGGGACTCGTAAACCATAAGGCCTTGAGATCGCATCTCGAAGCACATGACCATTGTGTGCAGAGCCCTCCTAACCAGGTAATACATATATGAATTGCATATTTGTGCAACAAACACCTAAAACATTTGTTGAAATACATCCTTTTCCTAGTGTTTTTAAACCCCTGACATCTCTTACCATATCACACAATATCCTAAAGGTTGCTCTATCCATTTGAAGTTCACTAATGCAGGCTTTATCACAATCCATGGTTAATCTAAACATCCATCTCATTCCATCAATCCTTTTTTCTTCCTTTGTTTTAATTTCACAACCTTATCTTGAAGGTACAAATAATAGATAACATAATGGATAACAAATAAAGAAACCGTCATATTATTTGTTGTTTGTTGAAGTATCAAAAGTTGCTTTAGTTTTTTCCTTAGTTCGCTAACAGGGGTCATCCATGGTGATCTACATTAAAATTTTCAGAAATTAGTAGTTGTGTTTATTGTAAAAAGTTGATTTGGATCACCATCTCCTTTAAATTCCATCAAACCACACTATAACCTAAACCAGGATATGATAAATTAGGAAAGGATGAGATGAAATTCAAGGTTAAATGGCATCATCCATGAATTTATGTTAGAATGAGAATACCTACTTAATCATAATAAACATGCACATTTGTTCCCATCTTAGATATAAAGCATAAAATGATTGAGAATTTCATTGATTGTTATTTTCCTTAATCCCTAGTAATCTACAATAAAATAGATCCTGAGCATGGAAACAATGATTTATGGAATAAAATTTTTCTCAATAAACTGACGCTTTTCCAAATTACCTACTTGCCCAATAAATTAGAAATTGGTGTTTACTACTCCAAGGACAAGACAAACTGAACACATCCCAAACTTTTCCCTTTATTATAACTGAATTTTTATTAGCAAATTAAAAAAGAACACTAATTTTTGATTAACTTAATTTATTAGAAACTTTATATAAATATCCATAATATGTGCTCAAACCCACAAATTATGGATTGAGAACTCAATAAACATCCACTACGCTCAAAACTTCTTGCATGATAAAATTTTCTCAGTAGTCAGGCAGGTCCAAGAGCCAACACATCAAAAAAAAAAAGCCCAAAACTTTCAAGCACAGATATGATCAGACCTTAAAACAAAAATGAAATTAAAAGTAGAGACAAGAAATTTAAAAACAGAGGAGAATCATGTTACCTTGGTTTCTTAAAACTTTTGGAGGTGAAGGCGATATCTTCCTTCTAAAAGTAAAGGTGGTGCGTACTTATTTTTGCGACAACGATATAATTGTATCACTATAATTATCAAAACTGCTATTATTTTACTTTTAAAAATAAAGGATTGGATACTATAAATCTTTATGAAATGCTATAAAATACTATGACAAAGCTTAAAAGGAACACCCATAAAAGTCAAAATCTCAGATTGGTTGAACAACAAGAGAAAATTTTAACAAATGTTATAGTATCGTCATCTAATAAGAGCAAGTGATGCACTTAGAATCTCTCAAAACTTTCTCGGTATTAAACACAACCAGTCTAGCTATGAAGTAAAAAAAGATCAAGCATTGCATATTGTAAGCATGAATGCTCAAAATAGGTTTCTATACTTAAATTCAGGTTCATAAATCCCTAGCAAATTCTCAATGTAAGTTAATTATTCCATTATAAGATATAGGTAAAACATAAAAAAATAATACGACCCCCTATGTACGAAGTACCAAAAATTCACTGGCCTTTTTATTGATGGCTAAAAGGAAACTAATAAATAGACAACCTCTATAATGTGAACTGCAAAAGGTGGCACAAAAGGATTCCCTATCCAAAAAGTATATACCAGAGCTTTACTCTGAGTCCTTTATTTTCAGCACTATTTATGAAAATATTAATTAAACAATTCCAGTCCTATATTCCAAGGTGCACCATTCTATGAGGGCACACCCAATGCTGAGACATATTACTAGTTGGTGTGATGGAGAACCATTTTAGCAATGTTTTTGAATAATAAAAAGAAAATTGAGTACGTGAACTCCAATTCTATCAATGTTGGGGATAAGATGTACCAATGGTTAATTTGGACAGAGACAAGGTAGTCAAACAATAATCCATTTCAAGTACTTCAACTTAATGATGTGAAAAGATTAGAATCTTAAAGTAGGTTAAGAACTGGTGGCTAAGTCATTGAAATAGAGAAGCACATTTCACAAACTCAACCTAGTAGATGAAAAAATTTCAACAGAAACAAATATTACATCAGTTAGGTGTATGGTAGTAGATATTCGAAAATCAACTGAAAAGAATGAGTATTAAAATTGCTAAATAGAAATTCCAGAACCACGTGCTAAGCATTAGCTTCTACTAGAAATTATATTATGGAGAGCTATTTAAAATGGTTAATTCAAATAGCATGCAGGCCAATATACAGAACCATAAGGAACAAAGGGGCATATTCACATAGAGGTAAGAAAAGGTAGTAAAGCAATAACAAAGAGTAGAATGAGATGATCAACAAAAAACAATTATTTGTAGATTTTATAATAGGTTGCTCAAAGTTTAGAAAGGTGGAATAACAAGACAAACCAAAGCAGTTTGAGATTACAACTTTATTGGACCAACCGTTCAAATTCTAAGAGAATATCCCAACTCAGATAGGCAAGTGAACCTAAATACCAGTTCAACACTTCAACATCCTTTGAACAATTGTTAATTAAAATATGAAGTAACTGATACTACTGAGAACATATAAAGCATACACATGTATCAACTAATGCCATTTGGTCTACTTATGCACAGTCGTAATTCCAAACCTGCTAAAACATGAACTTCATGGAATACATTTCGTTCAAGAATAAACACATCGTCCATATTAAGAGACAATAATTCCATTCTACAACTAGTTTCATGTAAGAGTTTAAATAAGCTAGTGCCCAATCAACCAACCAATCATCACCTTCTTACTGCAAAATAATCAAAGCAAAACCTAATCTGAATTGGGTTGTTCTCCAAAGGGATGACTCATAGGCGTGCAATCTATGAGAGAAACTACATGAAATCTTTAACCTCAAAGGCTAACAAGGCTAGTTAGTATGAACCCTGTGTTAAAAGTAGTTGTTGTAGAGCATTAATAAAGAGTACCAGCAATCAATAGTTCCACCAAACTAAAACAAACCCATTAGTGGTAGCATTTACTATCCCTTAAAAGTTAAGCTAGATGAATTCAACATTGGCCAAGTAAAAGGCTTTAATGAATGTCAATAATAAAGTTCTCCTTTTGCTCGTCCTTTCCCCCACCCCCTCATCCCTCTCTCTCTTTCCCTCCCTCTCTTCCCTGGTCTTTGCATTAAATGAAGCATAAGAGAAGCATAAGAAAACTAACAAAATTTCACCCCTTTCTACCTTTAACTCCTACGAAAAGACCCAGGACCTTGCACAAGTTCTAACATGCATTCAATTCTTAGTCAGCAGCGTAAAACATGTTTCACTCTTAAGTCTCAAAGCCCCCTCCCTATCCTCTTCCCCCATAAGTATTAACCTTTACCGTACTAAAACTATTTTTTAACTTAAAGAACAACAATTTAATTTAAAGAAAAGGCTTTCTGCCTAGATTGGGAGAAAATACCAAAGAACATAAACACAAAGCCAGAAATGCTAAGGGATCTGATCAAGAGAAACTAGAAAAAACCCAATATAATTCCCATACTTTCCTTTACAATACCCACCAAACATTTCCCTCATTATCCACCATTTTTGACTCCAACAAAACAACCCCACCTCAACATCAACTACAACAAGCAAATCAGAGAAGAAACAATACCTATGAAAATGGTGCTTTAACCCCAAATCGGAGAGCTTGATCTAGTAGTAGAAAAGAGAGTGAACAATTTTCCTAGATCAAAAACAGTATAGAAAGATATAAAGTGAACAATTTGTATGTTCATTTATCACTTCTGCGTATCTCAGAAACAGAAGTGTGAGAGAGGACAATATCGCAGAAATAGAAACAGAAACAGAAGTGTGAGAGATGTTCTTACTGGTTTATGGTAGCCGATACTTCGATGGTAGAACTTTACGCATGTGGTGAGTGAAATGAAAATGAGTACTAGTGCGTGTAGTCAAAGCCAGATGAAGGAGGAGAGCTTAACTACATTCACAGGCAAGACACATGCCAAAATATAGAGCAATGACTCCCAGTCCTTTGGCTTACGAGAGGAATAGAGTAATGCCAAAAAATGAGGAATCAAAACAATAGCTATCCAATCATAGTTTATTACCAAACTTTATTTTTCATTCCATACTCATTCCTTTTTCCTCATACTCATTAAAAAAGCACATTGTCAAGTAATCAGATTGACAATAATACTTCTTGAAGTCTTTTTACAAACACATCTTCATCTCAAAAGATGTTTTTTTAAATTAAAAGGTTGATTGAGTGAACAATTTAAGATATCACTACTGTATTGCAAAGAAGAAGTGTTGGTTATCTCAACTGGATGAACTGAACCATTTATAAATTTGAACGCGTCGTTTGACAGAAAGAATATTGTCATTGATCTAGAACAAGAATGACAAGTCATCCAAGAGTGAAGTTACAAGAATTAGTTAAATTTTCATTTTAACTAAAAAATAAAGATTAGAAGAGATATCTTTGATGGCATATCTCACTACAACAAAACATAGGATCAGCTACAATTTGTTTAGGGATGATTTGAAAATCATCACTAAATGTAGACTTTAGACGACGATTTATACATTCGTCTCCAAAAGTTGAAGTTTTGCCAATGTTCTAAGGTATCGTCGCTAAATGAATTTCTTTAGCAACTATTTTTGTGAATCATTGGGGAAAGCACTCTTTTGCAACAGTTTGTCTATTTCGTCGCCAATGGTCCAACATTTGGTGACGACACAGGTTTAAACGCAACAAAAAGCCTACTTTTGTGACTAAATATCAAATACATTGCCAAATTAGGACATTTTGCGATGAAATTAAGAAATCATCGCCAAAAGTAGATATTAATGAATTTAAAATTAATAAGGTTAATTTGATAAATTTTTAGTCGTAAGTATGCTTAATAATCCTAAGGTTAATTATAATTGACATTTATATATGATTTTTCATATTATTTCATTTGCCTTCTTTATAAATTTGTTTAAATATTTAGTTAATGCATTAAAACTCTAAAAAGTATTTTTTTTGGATATAAATAGCTAAACATACCTAACATTTTAGTATTAATAAGATAAAATATAATAAATTTAAATTGACTACTATCCTTAAATCTAAAAATTGTAAAATGTTTTCAAAGTTTTAAATAACATATAGTTGAAAAACACATTGATTGTAGCTAATTTAAATATTGGAAAGTAAATATTTTTTGGACATAAAAAGATAAACATACCTAAAATTTTAATGTTAATAAGATC
>JANQAP020000163.1:418373-449607 GCA_026874005.2 Erythroxylum coriaceum
TTGTATTTTCAGTTATTTTATGTTTTTAATGAATTGTTTCTGTAACCTGCATCATTCGTATATTGTCTCATTTGCATATGGGTCCACCAGAAACAACCTCTTTACTATGTAGGGATAAGGCTGCGTACTATCGGACCTTCCCAGATCCCACTTCATTGCGGGATTTCGGACTGGGTGATGATGATGATGATGATGATGATGATAAATATCAAAATATGGAAAGCAATATAATATAATGATATATGGTAAGTACTATAAGATGTTAATTAGAAGTTTAACAATTTTTATAGACAAAATAATAAAAAAAGTTCCAAGCCTAATATTCCATTGCAAAGGAAAACAAATAGTTATTTTTTTTAGATTCCAAGTGACATTAGAGTCTGTAGAAAAAGTAAAAGGGTTTCCAATGTCTGGATTGCCAAGAAGCCTCCTTACACGTTGCAAGCCATCAATTGAAACATTTAAAGATCGTCTCTCAGGGCCTGGTGAATTGACACCCTCTTCCAACATCTTCTTTGCTTTAACTAAATTTGCAGAAGATACAGTGAATGATTTCCTATATGCAATATACATGAGGTATTTGATGAACCGCACTTACTGAGCATTTCAGCTAATGGGCAAAAAGAATAGAAAAATCAAAGATAAATCAAATGGTATTAAGAAGTCAAATTCGAACACATAGATACCTGACTGATAAACTCTATGATTGTCATAATGAATAGACATAGTTTTTGCAATCGACCACTATTTTGAAACAACTGATTTCCTTAATCCTGTACAAACCATTGGGACATCACCACCACGTCCATTTCCATTTATGTTTTCTTAAAGATTCAAGGAAACTTAACACAATATATAGTATATACAATCAGATGTTTACATAATAGCTTCATAACAGAAAATGAGATAATGATAATAAAGAAAGAGAGGTAGTTTAGATAATACTAAAAACCTTAAAGAAGAAGATCGATCATGGAAGGCAAAAGGTGATTAGTGTTTAATGAGGGGATTTGTTCTACATTGATTTGTTCTTCATTAGGGACAATTTTGTCACATTCCTCCCAGCGAAGTTCATTTCTAATATCGAAAACTAGTCGTCACGTCGACATTAGGTGATGAATTAATGTTAATAGTTTTATTCTAAAAATTCAATACAAGAATTCTTATTTAAATGTTCAAACATTCTAGCAATGTTAATTTTGTGATCTATCAAGTGAGACTACTTCGTATGATAAAGTTGAGAATATTAAGTGTGTATGTACTATGCTTACAAGTTATCACATTTGCGTGATATTACACTAGTTTGGTAGAGATTTGTGTAAAAACAATCATATAGTAAATATGTACATAAACATCCCTTAATAGAAGCAGCCTTCATTCTCTGACAAAGATTTCATTAAATGGTTAGCAGGCTTTGCTCAAATAAGCATGGAAGGTTGAAAAAAATGTTGAGCGATACACATCTAACACAGAAACACAATTCACCATATTTCTAGTTTTGAACATTTGACTTTTAATTGTTATGTGTAATCACAACCTCATTACACATTGAAAAAAAGTCATTTTGATGGATACATCTATATATTATAAATAATACAATCAAATGTAAATATGTACATAAACATCCATTGTAGAAGTAGCCTTCATTCAAACATTTCATCAAACAGTTAGGAGGCTTTCCTCAAACAAGCATGGAAGGTGGAAAAAAAATGTCGACCCATACACATCTAATACAGAAACACAATTCACCATCTTCCAAACACAAACACAAACAAAAACCCATACACCATATGTAGACACAAAACTCATATAAACTCCTAAATTTAGTGGTAAAATAGAGCACAAGAAGGAGGGTTTGAAAATAGGAAAGAGGAACAATACCATCATAGGTAATGGTGCTTCTTCGATGGTGACGATCATAACACAGAAGATGACCACAATAGAGGGGACGATGCTTTTTGGATGGTGAACGAAGAGGAAATATGATGGCTAACACAAAAATGAAGAGAGGTTCATTTGTTGTTAATAACCTAGTAGAAAATGACATCATTTATAGTGTCATACAAAACGACATCATTTTTTATTAATTTGGAAGAAATATACCATTTAGCATCAATTCAAAAAACCATTAATATACATTATATTAATTACCATATATAATTATATCTATGTCGATGTAATTAAAAAATAATTGCAATATAATAAAAAATGAAAATCAATATTAAATATTAATATAATATTCTTAATAATCAAATTAAATATTATTGACAATGATTGTAAGTATAAAAAAAATTTAGTTAACAACAATGTTATTTAAAAATTTATAAAACAAATAACACAAAATTAATTTTTTATTAATGCCTTTAAAATATATGATTATGTGGTATGACAAAACTCTAATTACTATATATAAATTGGGTGACATTTTATAGAAATTTTATACTACAAAAGGAAAATTCTGTAAATATAAAAATCAAAATAAATTAATTATTCTTATTAATGTCTTTTAAAATATATAATTTGACAATATATAAATGGTGTCACAAAACTCTATTTACTACATATAAATTCTATACTATTTTATATAATTTATATATTACCAAAAATTTGGAAAATATAAAAATCAAAGCCATTTGGTGACTATTTTAGAAATTTGTCTACAAATATGATATTTAGTGACGATTTCTATATAGTGTCGTTAAAAGGTTAACGGTGTATATACATTTGGTTACAGTTTTAGTAATTGTCGCCAAATGTTGAAACATTGAGTCATTTTCCTTTTAAGGAATGAAGTCATTTCCATCCTGTTTTGAATGGTTTATTGTGTCCATAAATTTGGCGACGTTTTTCAAATGTTGAAACGTTTTTAAAAATGAAAACGATGCTGCTTATTCAACAAGTTTTGTTCGATGTACTTAAATGATGTCAAAATAAGTTTTAATGGATAAGAACATAACTTTGATTTTGATCAAGATGGTAGCTTGTCAGTTTTCTCCGAAAAAGTAAGGCTACTTAGTGTGGGAAAATATATGGAGTTATCTAAAGACAAATTCAAAATTGCCTAGTAATATATTTTGAACAATTGCAAGAAAGTAGATATATATATATATATAGAGTATGTATATTGCTTTTGATTCAAAATTTCATATTTAAATTTTATGATTCAATCTATATTTCCTGATCTCTATTTAATTTTTTAGATGGAGAGCACAAAGATTCGATTTGAAGCAAAAGGATTGTTAATGTTGAAGAAAGACATAAGCTTAAGTTCCTATCATGATTTAGGACTAAGTTATATATTGATGGAATATTATGAAATTATGACAATTGTATGTCAGATTAACTTATAATTTTTTTCCCTATAAATGATACGGTTACATAATCGTAACATGCAAGAAACGACAATAACATTATATTTTTTGACGTGTGGGCCTCATATGTGTGGGAAAAAATATATAGGTCGCATTGTTAATAGAGTTAGATTTTACATACAAGATCGAGACAATCGACTTAGAAGTCAAAATTGTGAGGTTATTATTGAGGGATGTTATGATGACAATTTTATTAACTTTTACATTGTCATCTATGAAATAATAAAGTTGCATTACATCAAGGATAAAAAGGTTGTTCTATTTAAATGCAAATAGTTTAATCTTATTGACATGAAAGTGAATGGGAATATTACTAACATCAATGTTAGTAAGACATGGTATGATAATGACCCTTTTGTCCTTGTAAGTCAAGTGAAGCAAGTTTTCTACTTTAACGATACTGTATTGGGCAGCAATTGGAAGGTTGTTCAGAAGTTTCAACATCAAAATCTCTTCAAATTTTGTGAAGGGGATAATGGTCTAATGAGTAAGGATGATGAAGAAGTATATCAAGAGATTGAATCAGAGTTGAATAATAAAACCATTCGAATAGAAGATGCATATATATCATCATTCTATAGGAGAGATGTTGATCCCAATATAGCACAAGTGGATGAAGTACAAGCCAATTTTATCGAAGAAAGAGATGAAGACTATATTGAGAGTGAATTATATGACAATAATGATACTTTAGCCTAATGTAATAGTGATGAAGAGTCGAATCATAAGGTAATTAATGATGATGATTTTCAAGATCTTGATCATGATGATTGGAGGTAAAAAAATTGTTGTTAATATTGTTTGAAATGTATTATTGATGTTTGAGTTATGTTAATGTGTATTGTTGAAGTTTGACTTATGTTTATGTGGATTATTGATGTTTGAGTTATGTTAATGTGGAGTTTGATGTTTGAGTTATGTTAATGCGGAATGTTGATGTTTAAGTTATGATTATGTGTTTTGTTGTTGCTTCAGTTATGTTTATGTGAATTCCAATATAAGCTCCTCATACACAGGGAATTGAAATCGAATAAAATGAGTCCACTAGATCCTCTCAGCTAGGTTTTCTACCCGCTCATACAATTTGAGCCTATCTAATATGTAAAATTCAACATACTTGGGAGCTACAATTTGTCTACAACGATGGGAACAAAAAGGAGTATCTTCCTCCTCGGTGTAAATTGGAAAGGGTTCTCTGAAATTCATTGCTTAGTTTCTTCGTCCTTATCTCACAACTTGTTGTCATCCATATGATTCCCATCGGGTTGATTGTTTAATGAGTGGCATGATTGGGTAGAAGTTGGGAAGAATTTAGAGGTTGAAAAATTCTAAAGAGATGTAAGAGTGTTTGGATGCTTAATTTCTAGAGATTTAAACTGAAAATGAAAGTGAAAGTAAAGTTAAAACTGAATATATAAGTGGTAAAAAGGGTAAAATGGTAAAGTTATTTTTAAGAAGTGCATCCTCCCCCTTTTCCTCCTAGTCGTAGGCCACGATTGTGACTTTCTATGCCACAATCGTCGCATGTGACTTACCACCTAGTGCACGCTTAATCGCAGGCCACGATCGTGACCTTCTAAGCCACGGTTGTGACTGGTAGCTATACACTCACTCCAAATTCCTTCTTTTGTTCCTTTTCCAATTTGTTTCAATTTCACTTCCTATCCCTTATCCGCCTCTGTTTTCATGCTTGAACATCTTCTATGTAATTTTCAAAGTTAGATTCTATTTCTATTTTTATTCAACAAAAATGAACCTAACTAAAAAAATTCCAAACGTTCGAACAAAAAATTAACAAATAATCTATATGTTGCCTCGTATGTAACGCTTCTTTTAACTTAAGTAGCTCGATGCTCCTTTAAGCTCATGGTGGTTGGAAGGAATAGTGTGATGATAGTGTCTTCATTAATCTCAAAGTTTAAAGTTTAGCTACCATACTGTAGTTACCACCATCGTTACAATTTTCCTTTCCTCCCCTTCTCCTTCGCGAGTGCTTCTTCCTGAAAGCATTACCAGGATCTTCTATATCCTCCCATTCACCTCAAGGTTTGGGTTCTTTGAGCTCCACTGGAGGTGAAGGAGTTTCGTACTCTCTTGTAGTTACCTTGAATGTCAATTTCTCCTTCCCTATCCTCAGAGTTAATTCGCCCCCATCAACATCAATAATTGAACATGTAGTAGCTAACAATAGTCGTCCAAGAATTATTGGGGTGTCCCTATCTTTGTTGATGTCCAAAATGTAAAAGTCCGTGGGAAAGATAAATTTACCAACCTTTATAGTCATATCTTGTATAATTCCCATCGATCTATATCGATCGTCTTAACCAAAAACATAGTGGGCAGCTCTCTTAACCCCAATTTTAGACTGAAGGTGTAGGCATCATATTTATGCTTGCGCCTAAATTCGCAAATGCCCAATCTATAATAATCTTGTTGATATTACAGGGGATGAAAAAGTCCTCTAGGTCCTCTTTCTTCGTCGCAATATTGGGGTCATCTTCTAGTGGTCGCTCCTTAACCTTCTTCTTGATAGACTCCTATAATTTGAGCTTTGTCTATACTAGTTCCATCATATCCTTGACCTTATTTTGCTCAATCTCTTATAATTTCTCTGCTTCCTTTTTTACATATAACTCCTGCTGCTGCGTAATAGGGAATGGAAATACACGTCGAGTTGTGTTAAGCGATTTGATCATAGGCTCAGACGAAAGGTCTTCTTTAACCACTTGACCTTCTCATTCATCCTTCACCTTCTCCGATTCTTCATCTTGACTCTTACTACTAACCATGATATGTTCTTTCGGGTTGGACTCGGTGTTGCTCAGAAGAGTTCCAACATTCCGAGTCGACATTGCCTCCACTAATTGCCCCACTTGGACTTCCAGATTGTGTATAGATGTGGCATGGTTCTTTGTTACTTGCTTGAATTTGCTCTCGAGCCTCATATGTAATTCCTCCATGCCTCTGATCTTATCCAAAATTCTATCCAACTTTGACTCCATCGAGCTTGTTTTATCTTGTTCAAAGCTCGATTGCCCCTGAGGCTTGAACTATCCTCCATTGTTATTTAACCAGGAGAAGTTTGGATGATTCTTCCACCCGGGGTTGTAAGGGTTGGAGTAGGGATTGTTTCCCCATCCTCATCTAAATTGTGCCCCCATATAGTTCACGTGCTCCTGATTATCCTCTCACATCAAGTAGCAGTCTACATTATCATGGTCTGTCTGACCATAGAACTCACACTTCCCTTGCGCAACCTTCACCTGGGTTGTTGACGATGCCTTCATATTGTTTAGTTGTCACGTCAAATTGTCAATCTTAGCTTGCATCTCCATCATCTAATTGACCGCGACGATTCCCTTTTGTTCTTAAAAAGTATTAGGCTACCTACCTCTCTCGCTCGTCGATAACTAGTTGTTATTAACCATCTCCTCAATCAACTCCTCTGCTTCATCAACCGTCTTCTAGTAGGTGGGCTTACTCTTTTGTAGACTGTCCTCCTGACACCACATCGATCGTACCTCTAGTAGGTGGGTTTACTCTTTTATAGAATGTCTACAGAAGGAACTCCTTAGGTAAGTTATGATGTGGGCACTTCCTTTGCAGGTCCTTGTATCTCTCCCATGCTTCATAAATTGACTCCCTGTCACCTTGTTGGAATTTGATTATTTCCTTTATTATCTTCGTGGTCTTTGTCAGTAGGAAGTACTTGTCTAAAAAGGCACGCACAAGCTACTCCCTCATCGTGATGTTGGCGGGGCTCAGTGAATGATACCAAACCTTCACTCTATCTCTAAGTGTGAAAAGTAACAACCTAATTCTCAGATGTCGGAGGAAACTGACTATGTACCCATTCGGGTCCTCATTCGCTAATCCGTAAAATTGAACGTTCTGTTGAAGCATGTTGAGAAGGGCTAGCTTAATTTCGAACGAGTCTGCTTAAACATGCGGTCTAGCCACTCTTTGGTTTTCTGGTTTAAACCTTGGCCTCGTAGGCCACGTTTGGTATGTAGCACTAGAGGCGTGGGATAGGGGTTAGGATAGGGAATCAGTCAAATAAGCATGTTTGGTAGGTGGTATTGAAGAAGTCCAAGGATTGCACATTACCACATAAGTGGGATTGGGCAAGCCCACCTCCCCCTTGGTATTACATTTTAAAACCTAGGATTGAAAATTTTGAAGACAAAAATATCCCCACTTATAATAATTTTTTGACAAGTTTAACCTTATTACAAAAATATCCCCACTTATAATAATTTTTGGACAAGTCTATCTGATTTTAAAATAAAATTAATGAAAACAATCCCTCTAAATATTACCTCTTACCAAATGTAAATTTAAAGTCCTAATTCCACTCCCACTACCAATCCCAATCCCAATCTCAATCCCTTTAATTCCAGTGCTACGTACCAAACATGGCCATAAAGTCTATGATGGTCCGTTTTTGCCGTCCAGGGTTCACTTCCTGATCCATGTTCCTTTGAAATTCCTCGGCCATTGTTGACTTTTCTATCTCTTCTTTTTCCTCTCACTGAGCTTTCCTAAAGGTTCGTTTTAATCCCGTGATGTCTAAATCTATTGTCTCAGCTATACAACTTGAACCTCTCGTGACTCTTGTGTTCATGTAAGAGCACGATTCTGAAAACGAACGAAAGAAATGAAAACAAAAATTAAAAACTACTCTAACGCCTTAAACTATAGAATTAAATTATCATCTGCCAGGCAATGGCGTCAAAAACTTGTTCACAAGGTTACACACGTAAAGTTTTAATATTTATTAACCTTGGTAAATTTCGCAAGTGCATAGGTCGTTCGTATAGTACCTAAGGTATCGATCCCACAAAGAGGGGTAATCTAGTCCTAAAATCTAAGACAGCGCTAAGTAACAATAATCTAAAATAAACAATTAATGTAGAAAATCAATAAATCAAACAATAAATTATGAGAATTAAATTTGAAAAATAATAAACAGTAATAAATTACACAGCCCAATCCAAAATCAACCTAGGAACTACTAATTGAGAGAAAGGGGGTTTTAATTCTAAATTAGTGACAATCTAATCAATTATGCAATTATTGAGTTACCGAGTCTAAATGATCATAGGGTGGATTACTCGCTATCGAGTTATAATCCTTAAACCCTAATTAATAATCCCAAATTTAAATTATAGAATTTTGATCTCTCGATTCACAATTGACCCAAAACATAAATTAGTTCTAAAGTCGTCTATTAACTTACTGAGAACCTATGCTCGATCTCTCGTTACACGATTACACCAGTTTAATCTAATTCTTATCTATCAATTCACCTAACTCTTGTTAGCCCAAATTGATTATATTCTCTCGGCTCACCCTCTCATTTTGTTGCCGAATTATTACGAACAGATATTGAATCATAAAAATAACTCAATTAAAACACAACGAATCAAATTGCATAAATCTCAAAAATTAAAAAGCCGAAGGTGAGTTTAGACATAATCAACATGCACAACACTATCCTCAATAAATATCCCAATTTCATACATCAATAAAATTGAAATAAAAATAAAAAATATTGTCGGGATAGATTCGTAGAGGCAGCGATTGCGAGAAATCACCTGTTCTGGGAGGTATTTCGCGTCAAGCTTCGTCTCCTTATCTCTCTTCCTTCGTCTCCTCCTCGAATCTCTCAATAGCTCACTAAGGTTTTTCAAATTTTGCTGAAGTGAGTGCTTTGTCAAAAGGTTCTCCAAGGCTGCTGCATCTATCTCGTAATGATATATTTATACTTTGGATGCTCTAGGTTAAAGTTGGGGTCGAAACGGACCAAAAAATCTTGCAAAACTTGAGTTTTTGCTTTAACCCAATGCAGGCCACGATCGTGACCCTAACTGCCACAATTGTGACCAGAGCCTAAACCTTTCTGTCACGATTGTGGCCCAATCTGCACGATCGTGGGTTGAATGGAAGCTCTCTATCATAACCGTGCTCGAAGTGAATGATCGTGGCTTAGCTGCTCTAGCTCGTTCCTCTCTGTCACGATCATGGCCTGCTGTGCCACGATCGTTTGCTATGTCTTTAGAACGAAAACTCCTCGTAACTTCTCCATTTTTTGGCATTTACCCTAAAACACTAACAAACCCATCAAGGTACCTAAATAACATAACAATTAAGCTCAAAGACTCATACTAACCCATGAAAAACACTTAAACACATAAACTAACACAATTAACACATAAACAAACACACAAAACCCAATTTAACACTAAATACTTAAAAAATTAAACCCTAAAACACAATGCAAATGACAACTATTAACATCCCCATACTTAAATGTTTGCTTATCCTCAAGCAAACAAAATAATAAGGATAACAAACACAACAAACACGAAGCACACAATGCAAAAATGAGGCAATGACTTTGACTTCATGAAGTAAATTTAAACTTGAACAAAATCTGAAAAGTTATATCCAATCATTAACCTGCAAAATCTATGTCTAACGGCTTTGAACTAAATATACAAGTTAATTGAGATCTAAGTGCTAATTCAATTACCCTTTTCAATTGTGCACACATATTAATAATTCCTTAGTCCTTCAGACTCTGTAACTATTTCTAAGTACAATTTCATGAAAATTCAAGCTTATTACAAGTTCGGTAGGTTTTTATTAAGAACACATTTTTTCAAACCATGGACTTAGTCTTTTACTGAGAGGCAAACATTGGTCATGAAATTCGATCCGGTTACTCGACTAAGTCATTTATTAACAACTTGGTTGAAACGTCATTATAGCTTTTTGACGTGAAGGCACACATTTATGATGCGTGTCGATCCGGTTACTCAGCTATTATCATGTTTTCATCTGGCTACTAGCTCTATTCATAACCCGAATTTTAGCTGAATAGTACTTTATTAATAAAACATACATTTTTTTATGCCTACCTTATTGTTTTTAGCTATTTGTTTTCATAAAAAAATACTAGTTAAGCTACTTAAGTTAAAGGGCTTTAAATTATGAATGAATGTGACAACATGGAGAGTGCTAAATTTATACAAAGTCCTAATTAATCTGTATATTTATTCAAAGACCCTAATTCACTAATTTTGCAAGGTAATGATCATTCACAACCTACTAGACTATGTTCAAAATTAAACAAATTTCACTCATCTAAGCCATTGACATGTTCAAACAATTCGTACAATGCAACCTAATAACTATCATACAATATGAAAAATCACATTCAAAAGCAAAAAACACATAATCCCTCCCTACACTTGAACAACACATTGTCCTCAATGTGAGAAGGAAGCACAAATCATATAAGATAAGTAAATACAAAACAGAAATTAAAGTGACAGTAAATAAATAAAAAGAAAACATAAAAAGAAAACAGAATTGAAGGCTAATTTGAAAAAGAAAAATTGGGTTAGGTATAAATCCTAAGGAGATGGAGGTGGTGATAGTGTCGAAGGCAGCAATTGAACCCCCTGAGACTCGAAATACTAATGGATCCGTCAGATATTTTGGCTCTAGTGTCGTTATGTGCGCGTCATCTTCGCAAGTGTCTTATTAGTCTCAGTGATTTCATCCAAAACCTTCTTCCAACCTTGTTCTTCTTCCTCTTCTTCCTCAGATTTGTCACTGGTGGATTCCTCTTGTGCCTATCGAGGTGGTGCTAAGCTCGAGCTTGCCTGATTATCCCTAATCTAAATATGTATCATTTAGCTGATGACTCGCAATTCCACATTTGTGGAATGGATGATCTTAGCCTGAAATAACTGATGATGGTTGAGGAAGTCAGGGAGGTGAACTGTTAATCCCCTTTGTTCCACACCAAAATGTTTCGCAATAGCAGACACTATGTATCCCATTCCAAGATGGTTGCTATGCTTGCACAAAGTCACAGCAATGGCATTCAGCATATGCGTAATGTGCAAACTAGAATACTGTGGTCCATGTACCACAATATAAAAAGTTCTTTGGTGGAACACTTGTTGGTTTCGGTCTTGTCAAAGACTAGTTGACATATAAATTTGAGCAACAACAAGTGTTCATGGGATCGTATGATGTATAAAAAGTTCTTTGGTGGAGCACTTGTTGGTTTCGGTCTTGTCAAAGACTAGTTGACACATAAATTTGAGCAGCAACAAGTGTTCATGGGACCGTATGATGTTGTTGTGAGCATTCTTTGTATAGAGTTACTCAATTCCAATAAGCTCATGCTAGTATTGGGAAGGACGTAAGTCATCATGTTGATCAATAATGGTGGACTCGGGGAATCCACACATCTCACACATGATTTCAACATTTAATTCATATGCTCGTCCTCCCAATCTAAACCCCAATTCTTTTGTACTCTTAGGGTCAAAGGTCAAGGATGTGAAAAATTCCAGTGTAAGCTCCTCATACACAGGGAATTGAAATTGAATAAATTAAGCCCACTAGATTCTCTCAGCTAGGTTTTCTACCAGCTCATGTAATTCAAGCCTATCTAATGTGTCAAAGTCAACATACTCGGGAACTACAATTTGTCTAGAACGAAGGGAACGAAAATGAGTACCTTCCTCCTCGGTGTAAATAAGAAAGGGTGCTCTGAAATCTGCTGCTCGGTTTCTTCATCCTTATCCTGCAACTTGTTGTTATCTATATGGTTCCCGTCGAGCTGATTGTTTAATGCGTGGCATGATTAGGTGAAGTTGGGAAGAATTTAGAGGTTGAAAAATTCTAGAGAGATGTAAGAGTGTTTGGATGTTTAATTTCTAGAGAGATAAAGTGAAAGTGAAAGTAAAGTTAGAACTGAATATATAAGTGGTAAAAAGGTTAAAATGGTAAAATTGTTTTTAAGAAATGCGTCCTCCCCCTTTTCTTTCTAGTCACAGGCCACGATTGTGACCTTCTATGCCACGATCGTCGCATGCAGCTTACCACCTAGTGCACGCTTAATCGCAGGCCACGATTGTGGCTTACTAGGCCAAAGTTGTGACCGGTAGCTATACACTCACTCCAAATTCCTTCTTTTGTTCCTTTTCCAATTTGTTTCAATTTCACTTCCTATCCCTTGTCTACCTCTCTTTTCATGCTTGAACATCTTCCATGTAATTTCCAAAGTCTGATTCTGTTTCTGATTTTATTCAACAAAAATGAACCTAACTAAAAAAATTCCAAACGTTTAAACAAGAAATTAACAAAGAACTACTTTCCATGGGTTGCCTCCCATGTAACGCTTCTTTTAACGTTAGTAGCTCAACACTCCTTTAAGCTCACAGTGGTTGGAATGAATGGTGCGATGATAACGTCTTCATTAGTCTCAAAGTTTGAACTTTAGCTACCATACTGCAGTTACCACTGTCCTTACAATTTTCCGTTCGTCGCCTTCTCCTTCATAAGCACTTCTTTCTGAAAGCATTACCAAGATCATCTATGTCCTCCCATTCACCTCAAGGTTTGGGTTCTTTGAGCTCCACTGAAGGTGAAGGAGCTCCGTACTCTCTTGTAGTCACCTTGAATGTCAATTTCTCCTTTCCTATCCTCAGAGTTAATTTGCCCTCATCAACATCAATAATTAAGCACGCAGTGGCCCAGAGCGGTTGTTCAAGAATTATTGGGGTGTCCCCATCTTCGCTGATGTTCAAAATGTAGAAGTTCGTGGGAAAGATAAATTTACCAACCTTTACAAGCATATCTTGTATAATTCCCATCGGTCTATATCGACCGTCTTAACCAAAAACTTGGTGGGAACTAACTCTCTTAACCCCAATTTTAGACTAAAGGTGTAAGGCATCATATTTATGCTTGCGCCTAAATTCACGAATGCCCTATCTATAATGATCCTGTTGATACTATAAGGGATGAAAAAGTCCCCTGAGTCCTCTTTCTTCGTCGCTATGTTGAGGTCATCTTCCAGTGGTCTCTCCTTAACCTTCTTCTTAACAGACTCCTGTAATTTGATCTTTGTTTGTACTAGTTCCCTCACATCCTCGACCTTATTTTGCCCAATCTCTCGTAATTTCTCTGCTTCCCTTTTTACATATAACTCCTACTGTTGCCCAACAGGGAATGGAAATGCACGTTGAGTTGTGTTGAGCGATTTAATCATAGGCTCAGTAGAAAGGTCTTCTTTAACCACTTGACCTTCTCCTTCATTTTTCACCTTCTCTAGGTCTTCATCCTGAGTCTTACCGATAACCATGATACGTTCTTTCGGGTTAGACTTGGTGTTGCTTGGAAGAGTTCCATCATTTCGAGTCGACATTGCCTTCGCTAACTACCCCATTTGGAGTTTTAGATTGTGTATAGATGAGGCATCGTTCTTCGTTACTTGCTCAAATTTTCTCTCGAGCCTCTTATATGCTTCCTTCATGCCTTCGATCTTATCCAAAATTTTGTCCAACTTTGACTCCATCGAGCTTGCTTTATCTTGTTGAAAGCTCGATTGCCCCTAAGGCCTGAACTGTCCTCCATTGTTATTTGACCAGGAGAAGTTTGAGTGATTCTTCCACCCAAGGTTGTAAGTGTTGGACTAGGGATTGTTTCCCCTTCCTCGTCTAAATTGCTCCCCCGTATAGTTCACTTACTCCTGATTATCCTCTTGCATTAAGTAGTAGTCCACAGTATAATGGTCTGTTTGACCATAGAGCTCACACTTCCCTTTTGCATCCTTTACCTGGACTGATGACGATGCCTTTATGTTGCTTAGTTGTCTTGTCAAATTGTCGACGATTCCCTTTTGCTCTCGAAAAGTATTAGGCTGCCTACCTCTCTCGCTCGTCCATAAGAAGTTGTTTGTTAGCCTTCTCCTCGATCAACTCCTCTGTTTCATCAACCGTCCTCTGCATCAAAGATCCTCCTAACATCGCATTGATCGTGCCTCTAGTAGGTGGGTTTACTCCGTTGTAGAATGTCTACAGAAGGAACTCCTTCGGTAAGTTATATTGTGGGCACTTCCTTTGTAGGTGCTTATATCTCTCCCACACTTTATAAATTGACTCCCCGTTACCTTGTTAAAATTTGATTATTTCCTTTATTATCTTCGTGGTCTTTATCAACGGGAAATATTAGTCTAAAAAGGCATGCATAAGCTGCTCCCACGTCGTGATGTTGACGGGCTCAGTGAATAATAATAAGCCTAAGCTCTATCTCTAAGTGTGAAAGGCAACAGCCTAATTCTAATAGCATCCTTCGACATCTGATGATACCAACATATGATGATATTGGAAAGTATCACAGATCTCAAGGAAACGGATTATGTGCACGTTCGGGTCCTCATTCGCCAATTTGTAAAATTGCACATTCTGTTGAAGCATATTGAGGAGGGCTAACTTAATTTCGAACGAGACTGCCTGAATAGGCGGCCTAGCTACTCCTTGGTTTGCTGAGTTAAACCTTGGCCTTATAAAGTCCATAAGGGTCCATTGTTGTCGTCTAGGGTTCACTTCTTGATCCATGTTCCTCTGAAATTCTTTAGCCATTGTTGACTTTTCTATCTCTTCTTCTTCCTCTCGCCAAGCTTTCCTTTGTTCTAATCGTGTGATGTCTAAATCTATTGTCTCAGCTGCATGACTTGAACCTCTTGTGACTCTTGTGTTCATTTAAGAGCATGATTTAGAAAATGAACGAAAGAAACGAAAACAAAAATTAAAAAATACTATAACTCCTTAAACTATAGAATTAAATTATCGCCTACCTGGCAAGGGCGCCAAAAACTTTTTCGCAAGGTTACACTCTAAGTTTTAAAATTTATTAACCTTGGAAAATTCCGCAAGCGCATGGGTCATTTGCGTAGTACCTAAGGTATCGATCCTACGAGGAGGGGTAATCTAATCCTAAAATCTAAGGCGGTGCTAAGTAGCAATAATCTTAAATAAACAATTAATGCAAAAAATCAATAAATCAAACAATAAATTACAAGAATTAAATTTCAGAAATAATAAACAGTAATAAATCACACAGCCCCATCCAAATTCAACCTAGGAACTACTAATTGAGAGAAAGGGGGTTTTAATTCGAAATTAATGACAATCTAATCAATTGTGCAATTATTAAGTTACCGGGTCTAAACGGTCCTAGGGTAGATTACTCTCTCTCGAGTTATAATCCTTAAACTCTAATTAATAATCTCTAATCTAAATTATAGAATTGTGATCTTTTGATTCACAATTGACCCAAAACCTAAATTTGTTTTAAATTTGTCTATTAATCTATTGGGAACTTATGCTCGATCTCTCGTTATACGATTACACCGGTTTGATCCAATTCTTATCTATCAATTCACCTAACTCTCGTTAGACCAAATTGATTATATTCACTCGGCTCACCCTCTCAGTTTATTGCCAAATTATTATGAATAGATATTTAATCACGAAAATAACTCAATTAAAGCACAACGAATCAAATAGCATAAATCTTAAGAATTAAAAATTCGAAGGTGAGTTTAGACAGAATCAACATTCACAACACTATCCTCAGTAAATATCCCAATTTCCTACATCAATAAAATTGAAATAAAAATCAAAAATATTTTTGGGATGGGCTTATAGCGGCTGCGATTGCGAGAAACCACCTATTCCGGGAAGTACTTCGTGTCAAGCTTCGTCTCCTTATCTCTCTTCCTGCATCTCCTTCCTCGAATCTCTCAATAGCTCACTAGGATTTTTAAAATTTTGCTAAAGTGAGTGCCCTGTCAAAAGGTTCTCTAAGGCTACTGCATCTGTCTTGTGATGATATATTTATACTTTGGATGCTCTAGGTTAAAGTCGGGTCGAAACGGACTAAAAAATCTTACGAAACTCGAGTTTTTACTTCAGTCGGACACAGGTCACGATCATGGCCCTGCTTGCCACGACCGTGGCCAACGCCTAAACCTTTTTGTCATGATCATGGCCCAATGTGCACGATCGTGGCCTCAATGGAAGCTCTCTGTCATAACAGTGCCTAAAGTGCACAATCATGGCTTGGCTACTCTAGCTCGTCCCTTTCTGTCACAATCTTGACCTGCTGTGCCATGAACGTGGGCTATATCTTTAGCCCAAAAACTGCTTGCAACTTCTTCGTTCTTTGCCATTTACCCTAAAACACTAACAAACCCATCAAGGTACCTTAAAAATATAATAATTAAGCTCAAAGACTCATACTAACCCTTGAAAAAAAACTTAAACACACAAATTAACACAATTAACATATAAACACACACTCAACACTCAATTTAACACTAAATACTTAACAAATTAAACCTTAAAACACAATTCAAGTGACAACTATCAGATCACACAATAACAACTCACTCACTATAAGGAAGGTCAAGGGTGGATGTCAGAAGAAGCACAAAATAACTATATAAGTATACAAATCTGTTTAAATTTTAAGTTTAATTATTTATGTAGTACTAACTAATAGTATTTGAATTAAATATTAATTTTTCTTTTTAAATTTTAGAATAAGATACAGGAGTTGTTGCAAAGATCATTTTTTGACAGAAATGAGCCAACTGTAGATGACATTGCAACAATGTGCTTAGTACAAGATTCGACTACGTTGAAGGTCTTAGGACTCTAAGCTAACTACTTCATCCTCATTTAAGCCAGTATATGTTGCCAATCTTTAAGAGGAGAACTAGTCACTTAAGGATAAATTACAATGTAATGAAGAAAAGTTAGAACTTAATGAACAAAAGTTAAACTATATTGAAAGAAAGATGACCAAACTAGAAACGATGGTCAAACAAATACTTGGTTCAAATTATATAAATAGTAGTGATGATGAAAATGAGTCTTAGTTTGTACATAAGTATTTTTGTTAACGTTTGTAATTAACATTTAATAAGGGGTTGCAAGTTTTTTCCTACCAATTGGGGCCCTCCCTTCACCACCCCCATAAGGATGGTCTATAGGGTTCATAAAAAGTGGATTGATGGAGCTCTAGCTTTAGGTCCGCCATCCTGATCATGATTTTCCTTGATGCATGTAAGTATGATGATATTAGGCTATGCCACCCCAGATTCCAAACCTACGTGCCCTGACCCAGATGTTTCCGAGATGCCCCTAATAACCAACGAATGGTAAGTGCTTTTCCCTGCGTAGTTGTACCAAACAAAAGGAAGAAGCATGTTTTTCTTTAGTGGATGCCTCTTGTTCCTGTTTAGTCCCCTTCATTCTGAAATTTATGGATCGAGTAAGTTCGAATTGCATAACTTAAAACCTTATCCCCCATCATCTCACTGGTCAACCTTCACTCTTCATAAATCTTTTGAGATATTTTTTAAGTTGAAGAAGCTAGTTTAAAAATTGGGGTTTGGAATAAGATGACCTAATGTCAAAAGTTCTATTTGCCTCTGCCATTTTATGAGTTTCTTCCTTTTAGCGTCTCGTTTGATTGAGATCAAACATAACCTAGGTAATAGTGTCCTTTGTAGAATCTCCTAAGTATGGTTGGTCATGCTATAAGCTTCTAGTGGGCAGTGGGATCATAGCCTAGGGTCTGCTATCCCGATCATGATTTTCCTACCTCTAGAAGGAAAGGTCCTCCCTTTTTTATATATAAAATGCTTCTAATTTTTAATTATTTTAAATTATATTCTCGTTTAATAAATTATAAAACAAAAAATCTAAATATTACAAAAAACAACATAGACTAAAAATGTTATCAGTAATTATAATTAACATGATAAAATTTTTAATAATAATGTTCATTAAAAAATTAAAAATGTAGCTAAAAATTTTGGCTACTTTTTTAAAACTGTCACTCGAAATTTTTAGCTACGTTTTTAAAAATGTTGCTCATAACTTTTAGTTATATTTTTAAAAACGTAGCTAAAAAGTATTTTCTACGAATATTTAATCGTCGCTAATACTTTCAGGCTTTGATTCAAATTTTGTTGTTAAATATTATTACCTACGTTTACGGTAACGTAGTTAATAATTAACATTTAGCCACGAAACCAAAGCGTACCAAAATAACATTGGCGATGATTCGATTTATCCTTGCCTATCTCTTTTGGCTATGTATTCAACTCGTAGTGAAATATAATATGTGACAATTTGGTAAAAACGTCGCCTACAATATTTTGCTACTAAAATTATGCGACGATTTGGATGACAAATTGCTATCGTCGCAAAATATTATCAGCAACGAGTTGATGATTTTTAGTGAAGAAAATTTTCATCGCCAAAAGTCCCTTTTGTTGTAGTGTCTTATGTAGACACTCAAGTTGGATTCCCTAAAATTTGATTTTATAATTAAACTATTATCCTATAAAGCAAATCACTTTCACGTATATTTTAAAAGTGATTTATATATAGTGATAAATAAACTAAAATGAAGAATACGTATCTAATTAAATATGTTAATTTGGTTGTGATATGAGAAGATAACAATAATAAAGATATCCACACCGGAAAAACATACGTTCAGACTTACAAAAGGAAAAAAAAGACAAGTGTCTATTGAGAAAGACATGAAACTTCTCAACATGTTGTTTTACAAAGACTTTTAATTGTCAACAAATACAAGTATTTTTATGCAAATATCTCTGTGATTAGTGATATGTGTATCCATATATTTTGAGTTAAAATTGCTTATTTATGTATAAATAAAATATATTTTCTCCTACATTAATTTTCACTACAATTTTACTTTTGTGATATTATTTATAGCATTGACATTAGAGTTACATGGTGCAGAATAGCTCAACAAGTAACAAGTATTAGTAGCAAAGCAAAAATGTGATCTTCGTCATTAATATGTTTGCTCACGGTAATTGTGGCCTCTCATATTCTAATTTTTCTCTTAAATATGATTATTCTTTACTTTGATATATTATTTAAGAGAATATTATTTTGTTTTTCTATATTATTGTTCAGAGAGTTCTTTTAATCTCCCACATCTTAAAAGAGATTATAAGAATAATTTGTAAAAGTTCTCTTTCAAATTTGTTTTGAAAAGTTTTATACAAAAAGTTTGATAACCACCAATAATTGTCAATAGTGGCTATTGCTAGTAGGCAATGACAACCATATCTATAAGAAGTGTTTTTAAGTGGTTAATTAGTAGGTTTGATGGGCCTTTATGGTAACTTTGTATTATAATTTTTAAAAAAAAAACTTTGTATTATAATTAATTAATTTAATCATTGAATCATATTAGGTCTTAATTAGTTAGTGAACTTACCATGTTATATGAGTGATAATGATGCATAAATGCATTACTGTGTATGTATAATGAAGAAAATTCTTTTGTATATTAATGGTGTTAAATGATTCCTAGGATAGTGAAATGAGCTAACATGATTATATGTATGATGACTATTATGAGAGAAAACTTGACATATGCTTCTTTGAGGCTTGAAAGGGTATGAAAGGGTTTGCATATTATTATAGAAGTTATACCCACTTGTCTCTTGATAGTATTAAACTCTATGCCTAGGTTGTGAGCCATATATGAAAGCATGATGCGTGCTTTTAAGATTAGTCCTAGTGGATGTGGAATGTGCATGCATATGCTTGGATGTGGATGCTTCATACTCATTTGTCACATTAGGCAATGGTTTTTCACTATACAAATATTTTCCTTTGACAAAAATGATTTTAGAATTGCCTTGTCTTCTATGGTTATATCCTATTCCATGCCTATCATCTTGGAATTCTTTTGAGCTTCTAGCATGTTTTCTATGTTTTTCAGTCCCTTTAGTAAAATTGGACAATGAGTTCTTGAGGGGATCTACCTCCTTTCTCAATGTTTTATTCTCATGTCTTAATGCATCTAATTTATGATTGTTATCAATAATCACATTTTTATACTTTAATGCTGCTATGCAATTCAGTTTTTATCTTTTTATTTTAATTTATACATACAACTAACTATTTTTGAACTTCTTTGAGTTTTAAGATAATTTCTTCTTCTTCTTACTCATGATTTCTGAGCTTTTAACCAATTCATTATATATTAAATCACCATCACTATCACACAAATTAGGGCTGGATGTTACCTTATCATCATCCATAGCGGTGAAACACATATGAGCTATCTCTTCTTTTGAATGTTGTTTTTAGATTCACTTGTGTCATCTCAAGTTCATACTTTAATGCTTCCTTCTTCTCCTTCTTTTAGTTTTTTTTGTACTTCTCATTATTTTTTAAGTAGAGGACATTGGTTGAATAGAATTCGAGTGATCCAAAATTATTGGAATAAAATGCCCTTTTTGGAAAATAATGGGCATTGATGATTTTAAATCCATTCAAAATTTTTAAAAGCATCCAGTCATTAATTATTGACCCTAATTAGATTATTTTATGATCATTTTGATGATAAGGTGATTGTGGAATATTTTCATAATTTAATTCGATTAGTAGGTGAATTAAACGCATTCAAGGGCAATTTGGTCTTTTGTACTCATTAAGGGCAATTTGGTCTTTTTAAATTATATTAGTGGATTGATGAGTCATTAGAAATGATCAATGAGAAAATGACATGTGTGTGATGAGTCATTAGAGATTACCAATGAGAAAGTGACATGTGTAAAGCATTAAAGGAGTATAAAAAGCAAACTTAAGACATAAGTTACTTCATTTGATAAGTTAAAGTGAGAGAGAAGGTGAGAGTGCATGTGAGAGTGAAAAAGAAGAAGAAAAGAAGAGAGAGCAAGGTGGGTTACAGCTATGGATGGGAGAGAGGAAGGAAGAAAGAGAAAAAAAGAAAACAAAAGAGAAAGGAGAAGAGAGAGCTACAACTAAGCCATGGAGAAATGATCCAAGGAGTTTTTCATGCTTTTCTACCTCCAATCAAGCATTAAACAAGATCCCATAGCCATCTAAGTGAAGAAGAAGAAGAAAATGGGTTGGTAAGCTTACTAATTTTGTTGAAAAAATGGATTGTTAGGTTATAAGTTAGATTTGGTTTTGATGGTGTAAATTGCACTCTATTGATGTGCTTTCAAGGTTTGATTGCATTGGAAACAATTGGGAGAAGAAAAATTAAGAAAACTAACTTGTGGAACCTTGGTGAAACTTGGTCAAAGGTGAGATCTATTGACTAAAGTGTTTTATTTTGCCATTTGATGATTTAAGATTAATGAATGGCACTAGGAAGTTAGTTTAATGATGAAAGAATGGAAGAAAAACCATGGAAATGACTAGACAAATTTTTGGACATGGCTAGGGCTTTTAATGTTTTATGATCCAAATTTTTACTTTGACATTTTATGAAGTTCATAACATGATTTTGATGCTAATGAAGTAAAGAAATGAAAAGGAATTGATTTGGAATTAGTTTTAGTTAAAATTCGGCCAAGGGTGTTTGATTTTGTAAAAAATTGTTAATGAAATTTTATGGCCTAAATGTTTGTATTAAAATTTACTAGAATTGCAATTGGATTGGTTTTAAATGTTAGAAATCAAATGAAATTGAATTGGAAAAGTTTAATGATAAATATGTTAAGTTTAGCGTTAAAGGAATTTTTGGTATAAAAGAATGGTTATGACGTAATGACCACGTGAATGTGATTAAGGATGGTCATTAAGCATATTTGTGGTATTGGAATTATTAAATGAAGTGTTATGCTGTTATTTGGAGAAAATTTAGAGTATGGGGTGTACGTGGAAAGTAATGAAGTTGACATGGTTTATGGTGTATTCTATTGCAAAATGTGTTAAGAAGTTGAATGTTTTCGTATTAGGTTTTCATATCAGAAAACGAAGCCAACTGAAGGGTTTCGAAGCGGTGAAAAGGAAACTAACAAGTGAGTGTATTTTAATTATTTTATATGAATAAATTCTTTGCAAAGAATCAATGACATGTGACTTTATATTGTATGATAATGAGTTTTATGAGAATGATACAATGTAAGTGAATATTGCTAGTATAAGTGTATGTTTTAGCAATATATGAATTGAATTTTGAAAGTTGAATTTCATACGATTTGAAGTTTCATTGAAATTATGTTATTGGTTGATAAAAAGGAAATGGTTTTTAGGTTTTGGTATACTGTTAGGCTTCATATATTTTATTATACCGGATTATAGTGGTTAACCTATTGCGAGTAAGCGATTAGAACCTGCTTTGTAAATAGTGGTTATCCAGTTATAGGCATGTGATGTAGAACTAGATCCATGACTTGTTACGAGTGAGCATTACAAAACCAACTTTCTAACTACCAGTCTATAACACTTAACCAGTTACAGATAAGTGATGTAGAATCAGCTCTGTAACAAGTAGTTAACCAGTCATGTGTAAGCGATGTAAAACCAGCTCCGTGACTTTATACTTACTGTACCATATGGTAAAGAAACTAGTGGTTGACTATGTTGAGTAAGAAAAGACATAACATAATAATGCCACCATTATTTATTTTTAAAAGTGATTTGAGAGGTACCGTATGGAACCAATTCTGGTGGTTGACTTATTTTTTAGTATAAAAGTTTTTAGAAAACTTATTGCCATCACAGTTTATTGTTTAAGAAAAAAGGAAAATGGAAAATGGAAACTTGTATATTATAAGTTTAATGTCGAAAAGCATTTTGGAATAGTATTTAAAAAAATTGAAATTGTGTTTTACAAAATGTTATGATATTACCAGATTTGATGATGAACGAATGAATTATTATGGCAAATATTTTACCATGAGCTTTTTTTTGTATGGGAATATTTCAGTTATGTTGTTTAATAAACTGATCAACACTTATTGAGCTCACTTAAATATTCCCAATCAAAACACCTCAGGTATACATACAGGTGTTACAGTAATTGAAAATCCACCCCAGGATCAGTTGTATCGTTGGGTGCTGCTATGCTTGTATTATCTTTTTTATATACGTGTTTGCTTGAAATTCGCTTAGTTACTTGTATATATGTTTTAAATTATTTTGGAAAGGGTTTAAATAATTTTGGGATTGTAAATATCTTTTTCTTAATGAACTACAAGGGCTTTGATCCTGAATGATGTTTTTAAAATGATAAGAATCATTTGTTTGTGATTGTTTGTGAGTGGACTTAAAGTCTGAAATTTTTAGTTGAGAAATTTGAATGAATATAGAAGTGTTTTGAAATTTTATAGGAGTTTTTGAAAATTTTGTTAATGTCAAAATGCAGCCGTTGTGTTGCTGGAATTTTTAATAAAATGATTTAGAAAAAAATTTCCATTAGTTTCTGCGCTTTTAACTTTTAAATTATAAAAGGTTTTTAACATTAAAATAACTTGGGTTTGTGGGTCAATTGGAGGGCTATTGTGGGATCATTGGGAGGGCTCCACGAGGGTTCCAGAAGGGACTTCGGGATGAATCATTTCAGGTGGTATCAGAGCCTACTTTGAAATGGGGTTTGTCTTTATACGTGTTATGATATCATAATGTATTTTGAAGCTGTTTTTGTGAACAAGGCAACCTAAAAAGTTTTGTTATTTTTTATGCATCTAATTTTAAAACAAAACTTTCCATTGTTATATAGTTTATCTTTAAATTCACAGCATTATGCACCAATGAAACTTTAAGGGTCCTAAAGCCACACCAGAGGTCCAACACTTAAAGTACCTTCAGCTCGGGAGTTCGAGCACAAGGATGATTCAGTAAATGTTTTTCTTTATGAATCAACCCCATCCAGAATAGTTAAGACTGACAAAACTATCGGTGGAATTTTGTTTTTACCTCAAGTGAATAATACAGATACAGGTTGTAGCGATGCTTCAACCGCAGTAGGCCCTAGTAATGTTAGTGAGTTAGATCAAGCATATTTGTAAGTTAGGCACAAAACTGTTTGATGAGAGTAACGATCCCAAAAATATCCTAATTTAGTTAGATCGGGATAAGAAAAATAAATTTAAATGGCTTGGTGACAAAAGGATGAGACTAGGAATATTGTCTAGTCAGAGTTTAGTCAGATCACCCACAGTATCCAGAGACTCTCGAAACACCAGGAGCTCAATAACAAGGTGTAGCTAATGTGGAAGGAAACCACTTGCATAGGCTGGGGTAATTGCAGTAACCCAGCAAGATGTTGAGGATACATCCAATATGGTGATAGGTACGATTACAGTTTCGGTAGTGATAACTATATTTAAATTGACCCCAAAACTATGCTCTCGAATGTGCTAAAAGATTGTGTTAGCTAGATTAGTGTGAGTTGGAGCTTTTAAAGTGCCATATAATAATTACTTTCACTAAAACTACGCCAGTAACGTAGAACATTTATAAAGATAGTTACATAGTTGTTAGACTTAAAACTCTCTAATAAGTTGATCTTATTGGATATCCATGACTATGAAGTCATAATTGGAAGGGAATTGACTAATAATACATTTTGGCGATGTCGATTGCTTCTAACGGAAGCTAGGATTGGTACATAAGGGAAGTTAGATATAGTATCCCGTGGGAAATGTAGAATGCTCTCATCCCTTAGCATATCGGCCATAATAGCTAAAAATTTAGTATACAAGTTGTTTAGTTCTATGAGCCGATAATTACAAACATTTATTGGGTTATTTAGCTTTTTTTAATACTGGAAAAGTAATTTGTGAATATATCTGGAGGATGAAATTGCTTATTACCATTGAATTAGTTGAGGATTAATTATTATTACGAGTAATTGCTGACTAAATTTTGATATGTTTAAATGTTATGACCTTATGAAGTGATCGATTGGAATAAATATCAATTTTAGCATAAAATTTTGCTTTTAAGGTCAAGTTTATTTTTGAATGTAACGTGATTTGTGGATTCGTACAAAGTAATGTTATAGATGACATTGTGATGGAATCTTTAATTAAGAGTAATAATTGAACAATATTTTTCGGAGCAATGATCAGTTTGATGTAAGCTTGCAATTATGCGTATATTAGTATATCGATTCTAATTATTGAACATTCATTATTTTAAGTTTTTTTTATGTAAGCCAATTGTTTTATTCCTTGAAAATCAAATGAGTGAAAATGGTGGTAAAATTTTTAAGGAAATTCTAGTGAAAAGTTTTGATTCATAATGTAGAATTGTACCATTAGAACTCAGAGCTATTATTTTATAGATAATTATATTTGACGAATGGGAGAATGATAAGAACTATGTGTGAGACCTTTGAACAAGTATAACATGGAGATTTTAGATGATTAATAATAACTAATAAAGTCCCAGATTAAGCTCTGAGGTAACTGACAAGTATTAAAAATGGACAAGTAAAGATATCTTTATTAAACATTAGAGTTGCACAGTGGAAGTATGAAGTATACTCCCTATTTGAAGAGATTGAGGTTTAATAAGCTCAAAATTGCGTTATGAGATAGAAACATTTGAACTATGAGGTAATTGAATGGTTTTTATCTGAATGGGATATTATATTAACATTGTATGATTTGATCTTAAATGGTCGATTTGCTTCCAAAGAATATGATAGGAAATGACAAAGGTACAATAAATGGTTCACTCGTGGTTATGGATTTAAGATCGAAAGGTTAAGGAGTCCATATGAGGCATAAGAAATACAAGAAAAATATTATTGAGTTTTGTTTATAATTAAAGGCAATGAGAAAGGAAATGTTTATTATTCAAAAGTATATGAGAACAATTATTTTGTGAACCCCAATTAAAAGTTTCATTAGTAGTAATCTAAGTAGATGTGAATCTTGATAATGTTAAATGGATAGTTTGATGTATGGATAAGTTAGCAAGTTGTGACTAAACTAATTACTAGTGAGAAAGAGAAAGTAATGATTTAGAAAAAGGAATTTCATGTGGAGATAAGTTGCAAGTTCTGGGGCATTTTATTGAGAGGTAACTTTACGTTGATGCTAGGCAAGGAATTATATGTACTATTATGGCTACACTTAAGAAAGAAGTTCCAAATTAAGTCACTCACCAGTGTGTGCTATTCATCTGAGGAACACAAAAAAGCATCATACTTTGAAAGTGCATAATGATAAGAAAGATAGGAAAAAGGGTGATGGCAAAGTATATGTTCAAATACTTGTTAAATCAACAAATCAAAGCTGAGAGCTAAAGAACCAATAAAGAATTGCTTGGCCACTTCCTATTCAGGAATGGAAATGGAAGTATATTATGAAGGATTTAATGGTAGAAATTTTGTGAAATCTAAGCAGATATAATAGTATATGGGAGATAAAGGATCGAATTACAAAATCTATCCATTTCCTAATCATCCAAAGTAGGTATTCATTTGATAGATTAATCAAGCTGTAAGTGATTGAAAGTATACAGTTACGTAGAGTGCTAGTATATGAGGATGAGATGGATGAATGAAAATTAGTTGGGCTGAGCTAGTTCAGATAACCATAAATCAGATCAAATTTTTTTGGGTTAAATTAGTTGGGCTGAGCTAGTTCAGATAACCATAAATCAGATCAAATTTTTTTGGGTTAAGTGATAGTACCTAAAATCAACAGTAGAGCTAAGTTTAGACATGGAGGAAGAATTTGGTGTTTAAAGTCAAAAGTCAAAGAATTTTGTGAATATCATTATAGATTTAAACAATGTGACAAGTTAAGCCCATGATATGTTGGTCCCTATGAAATGATTAACAGAGTATAAGCACAAAGAAGGGATGCGAAGTCAATATTTATAATGTTTTAGATGACCAAGTTTGTTTAAAATTTCGAGGACAAAATTTTTATGAGGGGAGAATTTATAATATGCTATTTCGATTATGGTCCAATGTGATGTGGTGTGTTGTATATGCATTTTTTAGAGTATGCTCTATTTATGGTATATTAGAGTAATTTAAGGTTTAAATGTATTATTGAGGTTATAACGGAGATCATGGATAAAACATAGATGGTTTTAAACTTGACCAAAAAAATTTCAAAAAATTTTCGAAAACTTTGAAAAGCTATGAACTGATTTTGAACAAACTCTAAAAACCCTAAAATGTGCTTTGGAGATTTAGCTGACACTTTTGAATGAAATCCGGACGATTTCGATGACATTCGGTGATTTTCAGACTCAATTCCAAAATTCTTTTGGGCAAGTAAAGTTACTAAATAATTTCAAAATATGATGAAAAGCTTCGAAATTAACAGGTCAAAATGGAGGTTGTTTGAATAGAATTCGGGAATAAACTAAAATGCTTTTTTTCGAAAATAATGGGTATTGATGACTATAAACACATTTGAAAATTTTAAAAGCATTAAATTAATAAGTATTAACCCTAATTAGAGTATTTTATGGTCAATTTATGATAAGACGGTTGTGGAATATTTTCATAATTTAATTCGGTTAGTAGGTGAATTAAACGCATTAAAAAAATTGGACTTTTTGTACTCATTAAGGGCAATTTGGTCTGTTTACATGATATTAATGGATTGATGAGTCATTAGAGATGACCAATGGAGCAGCCTAATCCGGCCCGACCCTAGACTATGGTGACACGGGCCTAGCCAACCTAGCCCACTGTATATTTTTTTAAGTAAAATGTCAAAAAATGACGTCGTCATTGAATCGAAGTAAAGGTCAGGCATGGCTGGGCTAGGTCGACCTGACCTCGACCTATGGCCCAGTCAACTCGGGCCAAAATTGAGCCTAGTCTGGCTAGGCCGGGCCCTTTTCGACATCCTTAATGACTAATAAGAAAATGACACCTATGTAATGAGTCATTAGAGATCACTAATGAGAAAGTGACATGTGTAAAGCATTAAAGGAGTATAAAAAGCAAAATTAAGACATAAGTCGCTTCATTTGATAAGTTAAAGTGAGAGTGAAAAAGAAGAAAAAAAAAAGAGAGAGCAAGGTGGGTTACGACCATCGATGGGAGAGAGGAAGAGAGGGAAAAAAAGAAAAGAAAAGAAAAGAGAAAGGAGAAGAGTGAGCTATAACTAAGCCATGGAGAAATGATCTAAGGAGTTTTTCATGCTTTTTTGCCTCCAGTCAGGCATCCAACAAGATCCCATAGCCATCCATGTGAAGAAGAAGAAAATGGGATGATAAGCTTACTAATTTTGTTGAAAATTTGGATTTGTTAGGTTATAGGTTAGATTTGGTTTTGATAATGTAATTACACCGTTTTGATTTGATATCAAGGTTTGATTACATTGGAAGCAATTGGGAGAAGAAAAATCAAGAAAAACTAACGTGCGGAACCTTGGTCAAACTTAGTCAAAGGTGAGATCTACTGGCTAAAGTGTTTTATTTTGCATTTTGATAATATAAGATTAATGAATGGCATTAGGAAGTTAGTTTAATGATGAGAGAATGGAAGAAAAATCATGGAAATGACTACATGAATTTTCAGCCATAGCTAAGATTTTTAATGTGATATGATCCAAAATTATACTTTTATGTTTTATTATGTTCATAATATGATTGTGATGCTAACGAAGTAAAGAAATGAAAAGGAATTGGTTTTGGTTGAAATTCGGCCAAGGGTGCTTGATTTTGTAAAATTTTGTTAATGAAATTTTATGGCTTAAATATGTGAATTAAAATGTTATGGAAGTGAATTTGGATTTGTTTATGGCTTAAATATGTGCATTAAAATGTTATGGAAGTGAATTTGGATTTGTTTTAAGTGTTAGAAATCAAATGGAATTGAATTGGAAAAGTTTAATGATAAATATGATAAGTTTAGACTAAAAGGAATTTTTTAGTATAAAAGCATGATTATGATGAAATGATCATGTGAATATGATTAAGGATGGTCACTAAGTGTATTTGTGGCATTGGAATTATGAAATGAAGTGTTATGTTGTTATTTGGAGAAAAATTAGTATATGGAATATATGTGTAAAGTAATGAAGTTGACATGGTTTATGGTGTATTTGATTGGAAAATGTATTAAGAAATTGAATGTATTCGTATTAGGTTTTTAGATCGAAAAACAAAGCCAACTGAGGGTTTTGAATCGGTCAAAAGGAAACTAGCAAGTTGTGAGTGTATTTTAATTATCTTATATAAATAAATTATTTGTAAAAAATTGATGACATGTGACTTTATATTGTATAATTATGACTTTTATGTGAATGATACATTATAAGTGAATATTGCTAGTACAAGTGTATGTTTTAGCAATATATGAATTGAAGTTTGAAAGTTAAATTTCAAACGATTTGAAGTTTCATTGAAATTATGTTTTTGGTTGATAAAAGGAAAATGATTTTTAGCCTATGGTATATTGTTAGGCTTTATATATGTTATTATACCGGCTTATAGTGTTTAACCTATTACGGGTAAGTAATGTAGAACTAGCTCTGTGACAATCAGTCTATAGAGATTAACCTGTTGCGGGTAAGTGATGTAGAACCAACTTTGTCACTAGTAGTTAACCAATTGTGGGTAAGCGATGCAGAACTAGTTCCGTGACTTTAGGCCTAGTGTACCGTATAGTAAAGAAACTAGTGGTAGGCTATGATGAGTAAGAAAACTCCTAACATAATAATGCTGCCAGTATTTATTTTTAAAAGTGATTTGAGAGGTAACGTATGGTACCAATTTTAATGGTTGACTTATTTTTTAATATCAAAGTTTTCAGAAAAATTATTGCCACCACTGTTTATTGTTTAAGGAAAAAGGAAAATGGAAAATGGAAACTTGTATATTATGAGTTTAACGTCGAAAAGCATTTTGTAATAGTATTTTAGAAAAATTGAAATTGTGTTTTATGGAATGTTATGTTATTACTAGATTTCATAATGCATGAATGGCTTGTTATGGCAAATATTTTACCTGAGTTTTATTGTTGTATGGGAATATTTCAGTTATGTTTTTTAATAAACTAATTAACACTCACTGAGCTTGTTTAGATCACCTTTTTTATGTTTTTAAACAAACCATCTCAAGTATGCATATAAGTACTGTAGTAATTGAGACTCCACTGCAGGATTAGTTGTATCCCTGGGTGTTTCTGTGCTTGTGTTATATTTCTTATGTATTTGTTTGCTTAAAATTGGCTTAGTTATTTATATATATGTTTTAAATTATTTTGGAAAGGGTTTAAAAGTGTGATCTTGTAAATAATTTTGGGATTGTAAATGTCTTTTTCTTAATGAACTACGAGGGCTTTGATCCTCAATGATGTTTTTAAAATATTAAGAATCATTTGTTTATGGTTGCTTGTTAATAGACTTGAAGTCCAAAATTTGTAGTTAAGAAATTGGTGTGAATATAGAAGTGTTTTGAAATTTTACAAGGTTTTTGAAAATTTTAGGAATGTCAAAGTGCAGTCGATGTGCTGCCCAAATTTTTAATAAAATGATTTAAAGCAAAAAAGCATTTCCCATAAGTTTCTACGCTTTTAACTTTTAAAATATAAAATGTTTTAACAATTGAACAACTTGGCTTTGTGGGAACCCTTTGTTTGAGTTAGATATCAATTGGACGGTTACCGTGAGGTCTCTAGGAGGGCTCTACTTGGGTTTTGGAAAGGGAACTCTAGGATGGGTCATTTCATAAAGAGTTTCATTTAGATGTAATCTCTAATCCTTTCTTACTAGATTCACTTTATTTTCCAAAGTGAATTTTCAATCTTGATGACTTTTACTACAATCCACTTCGAAACATAATCAATCATCAAAAGGATGTCAGAAAAATATGAGATAATGGAAAAAAGGCCTATAAATCAATACCTTATACATTAAATATCTCAATTATAAGAATATGGGGTTTAAGGCATTTTATTTCTATGAGGCAACTTACTTATATTTTTGGAAATTTTCATAACTTTTATAAAATAAGTAAGCATCTCTAAATAAGTTTTCCTAACACAAAGTGATATTGAAGACCTTTCAAGTAGTTTGTTGTTGATGGATTGTAAAACCTATCTACTTGTTTTACGCTCAAAAACTACAAGTGAACGTGTAACACCCTACTCCCACAAGACCCGAACCCGACATCGACGGTGATATCCGAATTCGTGCCCCGCGAGGGTGGCATGTTATAACACTCGATCTATCAAATGTCAGTACA
>JANQAP020000163.1:490423-504244 GCA_026874005.2 Erythroxylum coriaceum
AAATCCTACTAACATTGGAATAAATAATTAAACTCCAATAATAATTCTATCATGACCTCATAATTCATTTAATTCATACTTAACTAGAGAAAAAAAATTTGGGGGCCAACATTGGTATCTTAGAATTTCTTTTGCTAAGTTTTCAAAAGCCCACCCATATCGTTGATCAAAAGTTAGGTACAAATTCTGAGAGAATTCCTCCTTGACATGCTGGAATTCCAAGTTGATCATAAAAGGCAACCAATCACTTCCTAAGAAAGCATAAAGAATACCTAGTAAGTCAACACTAGCTCACATACATTCCAACTATAAACTTGGTGAAGCTAAAGAAGATTCTTTTATTGATAAGGAGATGGAACAATATTTAGTTAGAAAACTCATTTATCTATTACATATAAGACCATATATAGCTTACTTAGTTAGTGTAATAAGCTAGTTTATGCATGATCCCAAACAAGTTAGTTGTAAGCTGCTTATAGAATTATATAATACTTTAAGTCCAAGGAAAGGAATTCTCTTAAAAAGAAATAATGATTTAATGTTTGAAGCATATATTAATGCGAATTATGCAAAGTAATCAATTGATGGAAGGTCTAATTTTGGATATTGCACAAGTTTAGTGGTAATCTTATAACATAGAGGAGCAAGAAGTAGAATGTTATGGCAAGATCAACTGCAAAGACAAAATTCAGATTTATGACGCTAGGAATTTGTGAGCTGGTGACTTAAATATAAAAGTGGAGTGGTCTAATAAGGTTGTATTATGATAATTAATCAACAATAAGTATCTCATAGAATCCAGTACAATATAATTAGATATAATATATTGACATTGATAGGCACTTTATTAAAGAAAAATTGGAAAGTGGATTGATTTGTATGACTTATACTCCAACGAGAGGAGAACTTGCACATGTGTTTTCAAAAGTACTTATTACCTAAGTATTTCAAAATATCATCGGCTGAGAATGATAAATCCTTATTCAACAACTTAAGGGGAGTGTGAAAAAAGGTGTCAAGTTGTATATTAATTGTATACCATTTTAGAAAAGTTATTTTTTTAATGTTCTGAAGGTTATAAGATTATAAGAGATTGTTCCTTTTCTTACAAGAGTATAGAATGCTAGGAGACTATTTTCATTTCTTAGGAGAGTGTGAAATCCTAGGAGATCAATTCTTCAAAATTTATTTTATCTTTTTTTTTTCTCATTCTCTAAGGTGTATATAAACATGTCATCCAAAATCATTTGAAAATAATACACTTTATTTTCTTTTTTATTTTGTTACACATTCAAAGCTAGAATGACAATATGAGCCTATAAAATAAAATATATTATTTGTTCACCGTGTGCAACACTCTTAAGAATTTCTTTTCAAATTTAGGCTTATTATTTGGCTCTTGCTTTTGGCCATATGTATACCCTTAGTTTATCATGGTTGCCACCTTTATAATCACAATCAAATTGGTTATACTCTTGATGATAACATACTTTATTCCATAACTTTCTTCTATGCATAATTTTAATTTTCCTTTTTATTACTTATCCTGCAATTTTATTTTAGTTCATGATACTCAAGAACATATATATTAGTATATGACATTGCATGCTACACTTAATTAAAATTTGTCCTAAAACTATCCAAGTCAAGGTATAAACGGCCAAGATGTTTATCTTGAGGCCAATAAAGATCGAGTAGATTTTGTAGAATATACACAGACAATACAAATTCTTGTTCCTGAATAAAATTTCAAATTATAAGGAAGAATGTAGAATTTTAGGGTGTAAAAGTTACCTAACATGAAAGGTCTTACTTTGTAAGTTTAAACAAAATAAAGAATATATTATATTTCCAATTGCCCTACTAATCTCTCTATATACAATTTAGCTATATATATTTGCATAAATTAACAAAGATCTTAAATTTCCCGTTGTTGACACTGAATTTTGTGAATAATCAATCTCTTATAAGTCTAATTAGGAACTTGAGTACTATTAAAGTGAGAAATGCCAGATCCACTAACCCTAGTTAACCTACAAACCAAGACATGGTTCCATAAGAGGAAAAAATTGAATCACATCTATAATCAATCACCATATATTATGTGAGAAGCAGTAGGGAAGAATAAAAGGATGGATAATAAGATGGATAGACTTAAGGGAAGATGTAACATCATGTAAAGGGAAAAGGTCAACTTCACATGACATCATATGCTTAAATTAAGAGCTAAGGAAGTGATAAGTATAATAACTGCATTAGCTCAATGGTAACGACTATTGTAATAATAAAAGTGTTATAAACAAAAAATGATTAATAAATGAATTGATTCTTTCTACCTTTATGATCATCTTCTTCTTTCTTCTTTCTTACAACTTTCAATTCTCAAATCCTAAAATTAGGGTTACATAATAAACACGTAACAAATTGATATCATAGATACAAAACATTAGTTATGGTTGAAGGCACATGCTACTATGATTTGATAAGAATAGAGGAATACATAAAAATGCAAATCCATAAGATGGAGTTGCATTATGAAAAGGGATTACAAGAATTGAAGGGATGGATGACTTAGATAATGGAACATAATAATAAAAAATCAAAATAAAGTAGCGATAGATAAAATAGTACCTAAAATTAGAAGTTGAGGAAATTATGGTAACTATCAATACCATATTCACACACACTTAAATAAGATAGAGTTCCCGATGTTCAGGGGAGAAGAGTTAAAAAATTGAATTTATAAGTGCAATTAATTTTTCAACTTGGATAAAACATCACTGAAGCTGAAGGTAGAAATAACAATAATATGCTTAAAAGTAGGAATTTTAGCACGACATCAATTATATATGAGGAATACATTAATAGAGGAGCCGAGTTAAGGAGAGTATATGTTGACGTTGGAGTGGAGATTTAGTGAGATCATGCTTAAGGATCAAGTAAGGAAGCTCAAAGAATTAAAATAAAAGGTTTCTGTTAAGGAACATTGCTCAAAATTCAATTTATTATCACTCAAGTTAGTGATGCCAGAACCAAATTTGATAAGCTTGTCTTAAAAGGTATCAAACTTGAAATAAAGTACTTTGTTAAGATCTGGCTCCTAAAAGCTTACGACAAGTTTATGATTTGGCTAAAAAACACCAAGTTGTGGTTTAAATGTGCTTTGGTCATACTAGGAATGGGGGAAAGGATTTTTTTAGTAGTTACTGGTCATCGTCAGGGTTATAAACCTGTAATATTACCCTAACTAACATTGGGTAGTGGTGTAAAAGGAAAATGAATAGAGAGTAATAAGGACAAATAGTACAGAGAATTAGATGAAAAAAGAGCTAAAGGTCTTTAATTTTAGTGTGAGAAAAAATAAAGCCTAAGGCATAAGTGCAAGAAATGAATGATGAAAATGTATGAGGTGTAGGAAGGAGGAGAGGAGCATGAAGAAGAATGGTTTCAAGAATTTGAACAACCTATAATATCTTTATAGGTTATAGGAAGTACTATCTCCTCTAAATTTCAACAAATAAAAGTATTAGGACGATTCCAAGGAAGAATAATGCATATATTAATAGATGGAGCAAGTATACGCCACTTTATAAATGAAAATTTGTTGAATTAGGAGCAAAAGGAAATTGAAAAGGTAAAACTAGTGGTGAAACTTGGAGGAGGGGGCTATAGATCAAATGTCATATAAGGTGTATTTCAAGAACCAAGTGGCCTACCTCCTTTAAGGTTCCATAACCATAAAATCATATTGAATGAAGGAATTAAAGTAGTAAACTTGAGACCATATATGTATGCAGGAGTTCAAAAATAGGTTGTGTAAAAATTGGTAGAGGAAGTATTGCAATAAGGCATAATTCAACAGAATACAAGCTCCTTTTCTTCTCTTGTGATATTAGTCAAGAAAAAGGATAGGATTTAGAGATTTTGTGTAGATTATAGAGCACTAAATAAGAACACTATTAAAGATAAGTTTCTTACACCTTTGATTAATGAGTTGCTAGATGAGTTTTATAGGACTAAATATTTCATAAAATTGGATATAAGAGCAGGTTATAATCATAATGGAATGGGCCAAATGATGTGCATAAAATAACTTTTAAAAATTGGATCCAAATGATGTGTATAAAATAGCTTTGAGAACTTACCAAGGGTATTATGAATTCTTAGTAATTCCATTTGGATTAACCAATACTCTAGGAACTTTTCAAAGCTTAATGAATTCAAGTTTTAAGAGTTACTTAAGGAAGTATGTGTTGGTGTTTTTTGACGACATATCTATAATAGGGATTGGAATTAGCATGTTATGTACCTAAGGGAAGTTCTATAGGAGTTAAAGCATCAATAGTTATATATAAAAAAAATCCAAATGCTCTTTTATTACCAAAGAAGTAGATATGCCATCAATATCCAAGGAATGGCTACTAACCCTAAAAAGAATCATGCCATTAAAGAGTGGCCTCAACCATAAACATTGAAGAAACTTCAATGATTTCTGGGGGTTAGCAAGGTATTATAGGAGATTAATTAAAGGATATGGTCAAACCAATAAACCATTCACTCAATTGTTACACAAGAATGCCTTTGTATGGTCACATCATACTAAATCAACTTTTAATTAGCTTAAATAAGCTTTTGTATAAAACCTATATTCACATTCCTAGACTTTAAAAAACCTATGCTAATTGAAGTGGATACATTTGGAGAAGGAAATGGAGTTATTATCATGAAAGAATGGCATCTTTTGACCTATTTCAACAAAACATTATTTGTTAAGTACACTTATTTATCAACCTATATGAAAGAACTTTTTACATTGGTAATGACAATAAAAAAATGGTCTAATTATATCATTAGTAATTATAGTACAAATTGACCATATAATTTTAGGTTGTTTGCTTGATTAGAAGATTATAACACCTTTCTAATAAACGTGGTTACCAAAACTTCTGGGCTATGATTTTGAAATCAAGTATAAAAAGGGAGTTAGATAATAACGCTACCCAATATTGAATGTTGTACCATAATAGTCTCTAATGATTATACATTGACTCTGCATTCAGGTAAGTTATGCTGAAGCTTTAGTAAGGAAATTAGGTAAAATCCTCTTGTTTATGGATGAGTGAAAAACTTCAATAGAATGGATAATTGGTAATAATATCTAATAAAGAATTAAGGAACTAAACTATGTTTTTATTCTATAAGTTAGCTAGTGGGGTTCATTTAGGAGTACATGGAACATATAAGAGAATACAAATGTATTTCTTCTGGAAGAAAATGCAAAAGGACATACAGGGAATTTATGAAAAAATGAGAAGTGTTCCATTGAAGTAAGTAGGAACAATTGTTTCACTCGGTAGGCTTCAACCATTACCTATTCATCACTCAATTTTAAATAGATGTCTAGTTAGATTTTGTAAAAGGATTACCAAAATCAGATGGTTTTTCAGTCATTCTCATTGTAGTTGATCGTTTTAGTATTACCAAAATCAGATGGTTTTTCAATCATTCTCATTGTAGTTGATCATTTTAGTAAGTATGGCTATTTCATTTCTTTATCCCATCCTTATTCAACTACCAAAGTAGCTCAAGTCTATGTGGATAATGTATACACATGGAATGCCATTAATGTTAGTATGTAACCATGATCTAGTTTTCTTAAGTAACTTTTGGATTAAATTCTTCAAAATTCAAAGTATGACTCCATTACATTCCACAGCTTATCATCCCCAGGTAAATGATCAAACAAAATTCGTTAATTGAATTTTAGAAACCTTTATTAGATGTATGACTAGTAATTGCCCATATTAGTGACATCATTGGTTATCCCATATTGAATGGTGGTATAATATCACTCATCATTATTCCATTTATTGCTCTCCATTTGAATTTTTATATGGCTATCCACCTTTGACCCATTTACCTTACTTATCTAGTGACCTAGAGGTTTTAATGGTTGTCAAATGGTGATGGACATGGAAGTAGTAGTGAAATTGAACCAATTTTATATAAGTAGGGCATAAAATCAGATGAAGCTATTAACTGACAAAAACAAAGTTTCAAGTGAAAGATTTAGTTTATGTCAAACTATAGCCTTATCACTAGTAATGCACACATCAATGTGATAATCAAAAACTCACATCTTTATATTTTGGCCCTTTTTCAATTTTACAAGTGGGTGATTTTGTGTATAAATTGCAATTGCTAGCTACTTTGTATATACATTACACTTTTCATACTTCTCAACTCAAACATGTATCTTAATCTACTAGGGTTAGCCCTCATCTACTTTTTTTTCCTGACATTGGTACTTAAATATCCAATTACATTACTCAACTATCATTAGGTCAATAGAAAAAATTGACCTATAGTCCAAGTTCTATCTCAATGGTCTGTAGATGATACACAAGATGTATTGTGGGAGTATTTGTTTGATCTTTAGCAACACTATCCATATATCAACCTTGTAGACAAGGTTTCTGGGGAAGGAGGTATTATTACGTGGAGCAGCTAAAGGTAGAAGGAAGAAAATGAATAAAAAATGGATTGAAGGAGAAGATGCATCTTATAAAAGGAAAAGGTCAACTTTAAACAACATTGTTCACTTAAATGAAAAGTTGAGGAAGTGATAAATATAATAACTCTATTGGCTTAATGATAACATCTAATATAACGATAAAATCAATGATTAAAAAACTCAACAGGCTCGACCGGTTCAATCATAAAAATCTTGAACCATCCAACTTTTCGGTTCAGTTTTCATCTTTTTGGTTCGATGTACTTTAATAACTTTTTTTGTTAAAAACTAATCAATTTACTAATTAATTGGTCAATTTTCATTAATTAATAAGTTCTTATAAACTAAAATAAATAAATTAATTTTTAGTGTTTTAGTTAAATTTCAAATTATTCGATTAGTAAGGATAATCTCTTTTAATCATATTTCAAATTCCTTAATTTTATTCAATCTTTAGCTGATTTTATGACTGCTTATATCGGTTAAACATTTTAAACCTTAAATCTTTTGTCTTATTGGTTTAACTTCCGGTTCGATTTTTAAAACATTGATAAAAACCATTATAAACAGAAAAACTATTAATGAATAAATAGATGATTTCTCTCTCTGATCATCTTTTTCTTTCTTCTTTCTTACAACTCTTAATTCCTAAATCCCATAATTAGGATTACATAATAAACACATAACACCATAGGTCTTTGGGGATTTCCTCAGAATAAAAAATTTAGGTTTTTGTTTGTTATCCTTTTATTAATAATTTTACCATTTTAAGGGTAAATTACAAAAAATCTCAAACTTATTTTAATTTTGAAATACTAGCTTGAATTTTAAAAAGTGATGTTTCAATACTCAAACTTTTAATTTATTGCAAAAATAATTTGACATTAAGTTTCCTATTAACGTTGCTGACGTGGCATACTATGTCAAAATTTTGGTACTTGCTATATGGCTGCCATATGTTTACTATTTTCTAATTAATTATTAATTATTATATTAAATTTAAAACATTAAACTTAATTCATTTTCTTCTCTGTAACCCATTTGTTTCTAGCTTTGATTGCGATTGATTTTCCCTAATACATTTTTTTCTTCCTTCGTCGTCAATTGTAGAGCTCCAATTATGATTACTTCTACCATGTTACATTTTTTGCTTCCCTTCCCCATCGACTATCATGATCCGCTTCTGAAGTCATTGCTTCGATATATTTCTTCTACACTGTTACATTTTTTATTCTTATTGTCCAATTCTGAAGTCATCGCTCTGATACATTTATTCTTCCCTGGTATATTTTTTATTTTGATTGCCCAATTCTGAAGTCATTACTCTTTGATCGTTATAAAGTAACTCTTAATTTTCCCTTTATCAACTCCTCTCCACCAAGTCTTGAAATTTTGATGCTATTATTTGCTTTTATAGGATCTTAGGGCCATATCTATTTGTAATAAGCATGTGGTTTTGTTAATTGAGGATGTATACTTTAAAATTTTCTTTGCAGGTCCTTTTTTTGTTAAAAGTTTATTCAGAAGTTTTATCCCTGAATAGTGTTTTATGCATTCTACATTTTGTGTTATGACTGATAATTCATAAGCACCTAAACTTGGTACCTAATAAATTCACATAATCTTCACCTTCATATTCACCAAACCTTGAAACTAGGTTTTGGAAATAAAGGAATGAATCAAGTATGAGGTCCAACTAGATACATTAGCTACAATTGCATGGAGATGCTGACAGATTCATTCTTAACCCCCTCTGCATAACCTAGATTCTAAATGGAATCACTTCTATAGACTCCTTATTACTAACAGCAATAATGATAGTCACTGATAGAGAAAGAAAAATGAGAAAAATAATGAGTTTCTCTTCATCACTAAGAAGTTGCCATCTATATAAGTAGAAAAGAAAGCAAACATAGCTTAGATTTAAAAGTATATATGATATGGAGTAACATTTGAAGAAGTTGTAGGAACACTTATTTTATGGTTTATTACCAAATTTTAATTTTCCTCAACTTTTTTACAAATAGTAAATATTTATGTGTATACAGGCCGCCTAAGGATATGAAGTCACATTTGGAAAAGTTAGTGGGAATACTTATTTTACAATTTACCAAATTATAATTATTGGATAATTATTTGTTATTTCTTCGTAATTATTGATAGTATACTTTCTATTTATGATGTTTTATAGATGGGTGAAAGTCAATTTCAAGTGTTCGAACCTACTCAAGCTTCTTAAAATACAAACGTTCAAACATCAACCACAAATAGGAGGAGATTCAAAGTAAAGGCAAAAAATCAACTCTAAGAAAATCTTAAGTTAATGATAGTGAATCTGTAACAAAAAAGAACTGTGTTAGAACATTATGTTGTGATTTGGATATGGACTTGAACTTTGTATTGTGATTTGGATTTGGATTTGAACATTTGTATTGTGTTTAGAGGATTGGAAAAATATGTTGTATTTTGGAAATTAGTGTATTGTGTTGTATTTTGGGCATTGGTATATTATGTTTGCAAATTGGTATATTGTGTAGTGTTTGGGGAATCTAATATTATATTGGATTGGTATATTGTGTTTTATTATGGAAATTAGCATATTGTGTTGTGCTTTGGGCATTGGTATATTATGTTGGATTGGTATATTGACCAACGTCAAAGTTTGAAATGTTTGTAAATTATTATATAAATTCACCTTTTGTGTGCAGCAATGAATCTTACAGATAAAAGCAGTATCTCAATGGATAGAACATGTCTGACAAAATTTTTACAATAAAAATAACTTGAGCTCTTTTAATAAGACCACATACTTACAAGACACCTACAATTTGAATGATCATTATTCAATTATATAACATTAACATCATATAAGTTATAACTGAGATAATCATTATTTATTGATAAAACTATAAAGGCAATACTCACATTTGTATTATTGTATTAATAATTGCGGACCAATATTAGGCTTAGCATTTAATATCCATAGCTTCTTCTTATCGTTATAATTGGGACAATCAATATAGGAAACTTGAAAATTACTCAAAATAGTAATATCCATAATATATATTAAATATCATAATAAAAATTATCAATCTCGTTTTACCGTTGAATATAATGCCTTCTCTTGGCAAAATTGAGAGGATTTCCTTTTAGCTTCTGCTAAATTGTTAAAACAGCAATAAATAGCATTTTTTTAATCCATTAACAACACCTTTAAAGTCCTCCCATGTTAAGTATATATACTAGGTGTAGATGCAATAAAAGCTATGTATATTTTATTTGCAGCTATTTTTTTCTATAGTACATATGACGTGAGAATATGATTAACATGATGTGGTTAAAATAGTAATTTGTTTTAATAACTTGTGAAGCATACTTAGAGAATCAATGATAGTTTAGAAGTAGCTTACAATAACCAATGAACATCTTTTTATGTAGCAAATACGGCCGTGAAAAATCAACTTGAAGCTTCAAGTTTATGGTTTGAATCAAATAATGTACTAGTTGGTTTGAAACAAATGAAAGCAAAAATTTTGAACTATATTCATTCTATAAACAAGACATAATCAATGTCTTCCCAACGCAAGGAAGAGTTCTTTACATACAATTGGAAACAAGGATGAGTTTCTTTACCAATAGGTATTGGTATGTCAATGAATGATTGATAATTTTGGTTTCCATTAGCTTGTTTATAATTTGATGACGTGTGGTCTTATCTCAAGCCAATTCAAAGAAGAATGCTACTTTAATAGTTTACCATATTATGTTACGAGAGGAGTATCAAATTATATACTCTCAAGTGCAGTAATATTCTATAGTCAGTTTGATTTAATCTTTTATGTAAACTTTATAGGACAGGAATTAGAAACAAAGGCCTTTTCTCTTACTAAATCTTTCTTTACACTTTACAAGGGAGGCAACATTACTGCCCAAGCTAAAGGAGAGAAGTATCAATACTAATGCCTAAGCTTAATAAAGCCAAGGAAGAGAACTACGCCCAAGTTATCTTATGAAAATAATAAGCTAGAGTAAACTAAAAAATATTGAACAAATTAAGGAAATAATATGCCTAATAAAATCATTGAACAAATGAAGGAAATACCTATAGTTACATGCAGATACTAGGCCATCACAATTGAAGCTCCATAGTCGACGGGGAAGGAAGCAGAAAGAGAATGCATACCTTTATGATGATGAGAGAGCAATGACTTTGAAATTGGGTAATCAAAATCGAAAATTTACTGGATAGAAGAAATGTACTAGAGCAAAAAACTTTTGAAGCAGAGCACGACATTTGACAAGGAAGGAAAACAGGAGATGGACCAAGGTAGAAGCAATCGCAATAGGAGTTCCACAGGGAGCAAAAAAATTGTAATTGCCCGTTTTTCATACTAAGGGTTAAAGCCTTAGATTATTGCATATGAGTCATATCATTTTAACATTCATGAAATGCATTTCATTCACATGCATATCATTAGAATACACACATGAATTATGATTTCGTACACATTGCATAGATAGTGTATGCACTTAATTGACATATTCTAGGGTATGAAAGATTTAAAATGATCGTGATGTGAATTTTGTATTGTTTATGTCTTGAATTTTGGTTTGATTGGTTACAAGTAGTAAATTTTGAATTAATTGTTACAATTGGAAAAAAATGATGCATGAATTGGATACTTTTATGCCTTATTCTTGATGTATAAAAACCATAGGTTATAGGTTGTTTTGTGGATGAATGAGATTAAATTTTGAAGTACAATGAAGGTGAATTAATGTTAAAGAAAGGTGTTACTGTAGTGTTCTTGAAGTGGAAAAGAACCAGGATTACATGAATGATAGTGAACGAAAGTTTATGTTTTGGTTTTTGATACATGAAAAATTAGGATGACTAAGCCTATAAATTGAGTGACATTTGACACAGATAAATGAATGACATTTGACCTAGGTAATTAATTAACAAATGGTAGAAATGAATGAGTGAAAAATGGACTAGTAATTAGGTGACATTTGGCATCTTATGTAGGGGATAAGTGGCTTACATGCTTAGTGACATATGCCATTGTAACATAGAGACACCTAGTATTTGAGGAGTAAAGCTACTACAAGAGTAGTTTTTGTTGTGTTCATTCTTCTCCTTTCCATTACTTTCACCATCGAAACACTCCCATAATCTCACAACTTCTGAATTTTGATTCAATTTTGGTCATAGTCACCTCAAGATCTCCACCAAAATCTGCTCAAAGATAGCTATAATCTTCTATCATCATTTTGACTTTACTGAAATCATTTTAGTTCCACCTTGAATTTATGATGATCTTGCATACATGGAGAGCTAGGTTAACTTGATGAATTGAGGTGGAACTTGAGCTAAACAAGTAAGTAAAGTAATGATCTTTATGGCATGTTATAATAGAAAGATTACAATGATTGAATTAGGATAGATTGTATATGATGTTGATGTTAAATATGTGCTGGAAAATGGAGAATGAATGGGTACTTTTCTGTTATGTTTTTGCATGTATGAAAACAGTAGTTTATGGGCTGTTGTATGGATGATTTAAGTTGGGATTTGAAGTATAATTGATGAGGAATTCATGCTAAAGATAGGTGTTATTAAGTTGTTTTCAAATATGAAAAATTAGAGCTGTAGGTGTGTTTGTAGAAAAAAGACCGTTAATGACATAAGTGAGCAGAATTTTGTAAGCCTTAGTGTAACCAATATGGAAGTTAAATTAACCTAAAATGAAGTAACCTTAAAGGACATGAAATCTGGAAAATTTCAGGTGTTAGTTATGTCTCTAAGCTTGTAAAATTCGTGACATATTGAAGGTAGTAAAGTTACACATATTAGTGATGTTGATGACAAATTCTAGAATTTTAATTTCAACCTTGTGTACATGTTGAACCAGTTGAGACATTTCACTCTAAATTGATATATTTAGACTTGATTAAGGCTAGGAATGAGCCTAGATTGTTGTTTGATTAATTGTTTAAGAGCTTGATAAGTTTATGTAGTTAATTGATGTCATAATCTAAAGAATTGACTGTTTGGATACGATTGAGTTCAAATCTGGAAATTATGATTTGTTAAAGGAATAAATGAGTTCTTTTAATGCAAACATGATCTTAAGGACATGAATAATGTGTATAAGGTATGGATGAATGAGCATTGAAGGACATAGGGTATTTATGAATGAGAATTGGGTAAATGTATGAATATACATTGCTGGAAAAAGTTTGGTAAATGTATAGGTCTAGCTTACTGAAATTCCATATTTAAAGTAACAATTGTGTATATGTCACAAGAGGTTTTTGATTATGAAAATGTTCAAGGATAAGTATAAAGTATGGTTGATGAATTTGGAGTAAATCAAGCTAACTTAAAGGTACAAACCTGATTGCAAAATAGTAGTATACAAAATATAATTTTTGAATGGTCAAGATTTATGAATAGTTACATACCCAAAAAGGTCAATTGAGCATGCATTAAACATGACACATATATGTGCATGACTGAATATTCATATGATTGATCAACTTTGTAATGTGTGAACTATATATGTGTATTGTATGACTAAAGAAGCACAAATTGGTCGTCAGCATCCAGATATTGCCGGGTCATCAAGGCAATAGCTTATCTGGAGCATACTGTGAGTTAACCTGGATGTTTTCTCACTATGATTGAATTGTTTTCAATTAACTTTTAGATATTGAACTGTTACTGATATGTTTGTGATAATTCTGGACATTGATAGTCCGAGGAGTTTGATATTCAGGATTGTATTAGAAGTGCTTTCTAGTATGTGAATATGGAAAATATGTACTCAACTGAATGTTGAATGCCAAACTCAGATCCGATGAATGTGATAAATGACTGTGCACATTGAATGAAAGTCATTGATAGCATATTATGTGAATTGATGCATTCCATCACATTGTTATGCATGATCAGATAAAGGAGTTGTGACTTGAGTGACCAGTGTGAAAAAGAGTTTAAAGCTCAGAAATGTGCACAAAGAGCTATAGGCTTAGTTATTAATAAGCCTGGTATCCACAATAGGTATGGGACAAAATATTAAATGAGTCCGGTATCTACAACAGATACATGACAGTAAATATGCACTCGGTCACAACAAAGTGAAAATGAAAGTGGAGTCATATGTGCATTTGCATTTATATATATATATATATATAAATGATACATGTAAAGATATATATATATATATATATATATATATATATATATATTTGCATGTATCATGTGAATGATTGCGAAGAATTACTAAATTATGTAGATATAG
>JANQAP020000163.1:522808-552592 GCA_026874005.2 Erythroxylum coriaceum
CAAAGAAAGGAAGAGATTAAAATGATAGAAAGTGAATAAGAAAACTCCTTCTCTTCTTTGCCAAAATCTAGAATTTTAGTGTTGATGTGCTATTTTGCCCAATCTTGATGATGATCTTTGTTTTCAATACTTCCTTGATGGTCTAAGCATGTGTTCTTCACCCAAGGATGGTCTTTCTACAGGTGGTGTCGTCTCTACCGAAGATGGAGGCTTAATTCTCTTTATATAGTCCAAAAATTTAAGTTTAATGAAGCCTCGCAGATTGCCTCGGATTTCAATTCCCACGCCTGTGGGAATCTGCATGATTCCCACGAGTGTGAGAATTATAGACAAAAACTTTCTGTCTTGATTTCCCACGTCCGTGGGAATTTTCCCAACGTGGGAATTGGTCCTAAATGTGATCCTTTTGTCTTCTCTTTTATGCTCTCTTATTCATCCTCCAACTTGCTTCCTCTCCTTTCCTACACAAAAATAATCAATTCTTACCCTCAATTAGCATCCAACACACAAGAACACAATGGAAATCAAACTTGATGAAAACATACAAAATGAATCCTAAACTAGAACAATAAAGAACAATTATGCTAGAAAACACATGCCAATTACCTATAAAAATGCATCCTTATACACACCTATCATTTGTTTAAGACTAAAGCGTCCTCCATATGCATAATTATAACAAAAAGTTAATACATAACATTATTCACTCTCTGGCACACAATATATAATAATTTGATCAAAGAAAAATTTTCATAAATATAGTTCATTTGAAACACAATGTGTTGCCTCATTCATTATCTTTTTCTTCCTAGAGTTACTAATGTAGTTAGTAAAAGTTCTGGTAATTAAATAATTAATAAGGGTTACATACCAAAGAACTATAACTTGCATTTAGAACAATTACTCATTAGGAAAATTTTTAGGAATATGTAAAATATCTTCATCCTTTACCAATTTACTTAGATGGTCTGCCACTAAATTTTTTTATCTTTTTTCGATATCTTATTTCCAAATCAAATTCTTGAAGTAGTAAAACAAATCGTATCAACCTCAGTTTGAACTCTTTTTTTGCCAAAAGTTATTTCAATGCAACATGATTAGAATAAAAACAAAATTTAAAAGCTCTTTCTTAATTGTAGAGTAATTGCACTATGCAACATCTAATGTTCTTAAGGCATAATAGATGATATGGCTTTGCTTTCTACAGTTCCCACTACATAATCATTAACTTCAAAGTAGCTGAATAATAGGTGCACTTGTCAATTATGCATTGAGCTTCTCAAAAACTTCTTGACATTCTTTTCCAAATTCAAATGGAACATCTCTTTGTAACAACTATATAACAGTCTTTAAAAAATCTTTAATAAACTTGTGATAAAATCCTATATGTTTAAGAAAAAATCAAACTTCCCTAAGATTTGTAGAGTAAGGTAAGTTTCTAATTAAATTAACCTTTCGTTTATCAACTTCTACACACAAAGATGAAATCCCATATCCCAAAATAATTTCTTGATCAATCATAAAAGGACATTTTTCATATTTCAACAATAAATTTGTTTCGATGCATCTTTTGAGAACTTAGATAAATGATTTAAACAATCATCAAATGAAACTCCATAAGCAGTGAAACTATTCATAAATATTTCAATGCAATTCTCAATATACTTAAAAAAAATATTCATCATATACCTTTGAAATATACATAGAGCATTATAAAGATCGAAAGGCATTCTCCTAAAGGACTAAGTTCCAAAAGAGCATGTAAGGATAGTCTTTTCTTAATGTTCTTAAGCAATTATTATCTAGTAATACTCTAAAAAACCATATAAATAGAAAAAAACATAATTTACTAGCAATTCTTTCTTACATTTGATCTACAAAGAGTAATAAGAAATGATCCTTTCTAGTATCTAATTAAACTTCCTAAATTTATGCGCAATCGCGACCCATTTACACCCTTATTAAAACCAATTTTTTGATTTCTTATCATTGTCATCCTAGTTTTCTTTGCACAACATGAACTACATTCACCACTCACTATTCAAGATTAGATAAATTATATATGTATCCAAAAGCTAGATTATACCTACATTCAAAACCTTCAAAATCTCTTTCATTACTATATGTTTCATTGTTGGATTGAGTCTCCTTTATTGTTTCCTTATTAGCTTAGCATTTTCTTCTAAAAGAATCCTATACATGCAAATTATTAGACTTATGCCTTTTTATCAGCTAAGGTTGAATCAAGTACAGATTTGTACTCCTTTAGAACTATTACTAGCCGCTCGTCTTGTTCTTCAGTCAACCTTTTTAAGATGATTGTAGGTAATGACTCTCCCTCACCCAAATGGAACTATTTTAGGTGATCAAGGCTTTCAATTATATCTTTAGAGCTTGCAAAGCAGATGGCAACATTTTCTTATTAGTTATAATCATTTCAATATTTCAAGTTTTCGACTTTGTTAGCATTGCTAATAATGATTCTACAACTTCACAAGTTTTATTAACTTTCTCATTCACTTCCAATTTAGCATTAAAATTTGACTCATTATTAATGTTTTCTTCTTTAAAAATATTATACAAAATTAACTCCATAATATCTATATGATAAATAGGGTGAAAATTGTTAAGGTACTTCCTTACTTAAAAAATATTAAATTTCACTATCTCTCTATCAAACTCAATAAAAGAAGTACCCTCATCTAAATCAAATTTTCTTTAGCTATCTTCTTGAATGACCTTTCCAACAAAATTGAAGTTAAATGTTTTAAATTGTCTATATCCATTTTCAAGATGTAAAAGTCCACTAAAAATGCCAAACCATTTATCTAAACCAAAACATCCTCTACAACACTATCAAGATGGACATAAGAATGATTAGCTAGCTGAATAATTATATTAATTTCTTAAAAATAATTCAGATTTAGAGCTTGGTAAATTAATTATGGCATGAGTTTAATAGATACATTTAGGTCTAGTATGACATGCTCAATTTCTCAATCACCAATAACACAAGGACGTGTAAACGTACATGGATCTTTGTACTTTTCTAGTAATTCCTTATTTATCACAACAAATACATTTTTACCTAAAATTATTATCTTCTTATCCTTTAGCTTCCTTTTATTTATGCATAGTTCTTTCAAGAAATTTACATATTTTGGAATTTACTTAATGACTTCTAGTAAGGATATATTGATTTTCACCTCCACCTTTCAGAAGGTCTTTAAGATCTTTCTTTCATATCCTTCTTCTTTTGATTTAGTTAACCTACAAATTGCATTAGATGATATAGGTAAAGAAATATCAAATCTTACCTTTGATAAATCTTGAGTTGGAGATTCACCTTTCTTCTTTCCTTTTTTATTCGTTTCTACCTTTATTAATAAAGAAGAGTCAAATTGAATTTTCTTCCCACTTCTCATTGTTATTACACTCACATTCTCTTTAGGATTCACTTGTGAAGGAAATTTTCTTAATGTGTACACTTCTAATTAACTGAGGTCGTTAATTGCATGATCTAATTTCGTAAATTCTAGAGGCTTGCCTTTGTTTCTTATTAAAATTGTTGTGTTCAAATGAAAGGAGGTACACATGCATTAGATGATATAGGCAAAGAAATATCAAATCTTACCTTTGTTACATCTTGAGTTAGAGATTCACCTTTCTTCTCTCCTTTTTTATGCATTTCTACCTCTATTAATAAAGAAGAGTAAAATTGAATTTGCTTCCCACTTCTCAATGTTATTACACTCACATTCTCTTTAGGATTCACTTGTGAAGGAAATTTTCTTAATGTTTACACTTCTAATTAACTGAGGTCGTTAATTTTATGATCTAATTTCCTAAATTCTAAAGGCTTGCCCTTGTTTCTTATTGAAATTGTTGAGTATTATTAGTAAGCATCTTAATAATTTGATCCAAAGTCATACATGAAGATTGAGCATATGTAGGTGCTTGAGGTTGTTTATTGAAATTTTAAGGTTGATATTTTTATTGTCGTCCTTAATTTTTATAGCTAAAATTTGAGTGATTCCTTCATCCTAGATTATAATGATTTGTATAAGGGACATATTTTTATTAAGGTTGACTAGGAAATCCCCTAATTGCATTAGTTTCTTGAATGGTGTCTTGATGTAATTATGGAAAATATCTACAAGATACCCATAGAATGAGCATATTCCACATAATTGTGCTAATTATAATTGACCTAAAACTATTTAACAAACTAGAGTAGTTAAATATGAAATTTATCCTTAATTTTATTAGTACTTTCCTCATTCACTAGTTTAATAACTTCAACCATCCTTGTCCCAAATTGTTGAGAATATTCAACCATAATTTGGGTCGCTTATGGTGTTTTCTTGACTAAAGCTCCTTCTACATCTTCCATACTCCGATCCATTGGTAATGACCTTTCATAAAAGTACTAAATCAAAAGTTGCTAAAGAATTTATGGTTTTGGGCAACTACTATATAATTCCTTAAATTTCTCCCAATATTCTTACAATATTTTTCCAATAAATTGTCTTATCCTACATATATCCTTTTTTATATTGGCAGCTCTAAGAACAACATTTTCATTTTATTTCATATTGTCATTGAGCCCGAGGGAAGATAATAAATCCAATCATTTGCCTTGTTTTTCATTGACGCAAAGGCTTTGAGATTAATTTGTTCTTCTATCACTCTTTATGGTTTCATTCTAAAGCAAATTCGATGCACCTAACTCCCCCAACTTTCTATTGTTATGATATTCCATCTTCTCTTCAACTTTTTAGAAAATAACGTCTTCTCTAATTGTTAAATATTTCTCTACTTTCACCTTTGGAGATGAATGAATTATTTCTTGCTTAATCTCTTTCCCTAAATGGCATGCTATGTTCTTAATTTTCAGACTATATTACAACTCACTTATTTGGGAATAATGATTCATACTAAACAAGAGATTAACAGTAAATTGCAAATAAAGCAAAGAAACTATGAAAATAAAATAATCCCAACAATGGTGCCAAAATTTTGGGCGAGTTATTAGTGAACCATGGCAAATCCTAAGAGAACTAAATATTAATTTCCTAATTTCAATTGAAAAATAACATTGGAGAGGTTATGATTAATTAAAATAAATTAACTATGTATAAAAGTGTGGAATTCAATTTTACTTAACTTTAATTTAAAGGAAATATATCATCTAATTATAACTATAATCATTGGCCTAAAAAATAAATTTTCACAACTTAAGAATTTATTTTGAAACTTATTAGGATAACTATAATAAGTCTCAATTTTCTAAATTAATTGATTCAAACCTAGCATTTGAATCAAAATTTACCATTAATTAATTGGGTATGATATCATTCTATATTAATTAAATGATAGTAATATGTTTAGTAAAAAATTAAAACCTAAGTTAAATAACTGAGATTGCTAAGTTTTCTTGATTCTCATAAGTTAAATATGTAAATACATAAATAGACTACTTGTTACTTGTACTAATCATTCATGACAACTACAGATCACTAAACTCATGGATAATAATATAATAACTAATATTGATTTAATTTATTAGATCAATCAATATTAATTGTTCATAAAATAGAAGAATAAGAAACAAGAAATACTTAAATTAAAATAAAATTTAAGTTTAGAACAAAACATCTTGAAGTTACATCTATAATTTTAAATCTCCTTGAATGATAAAATCTAGATTTAGCCACTCATAGATACCCTTTCCTCCCCAAAGAAAGAAGAAAGAAGATGAAAGAAAGATGAAAAAAAAACAATGATGAATGTGTATAATGTATTCTTCATTTTTTCTCCCTATAACAATCTTCATTTTAATATTAATTTTAGAGATAATTCTTTAAACAAAACAAAATTACTACATAAGAGGACTAAGAATAACTCTCCTAATTAGACTGAACTTTCTAGAGTGAGTCTAAATTCAGGCGTGATCTTATCTTATTAGTTTTAGTAATATGTCATCATTGACTCTATCTTTCCAAATTTCTTGGCTTTAATAAATTATGTTCCAATTAGATATTTCAAGCTAAATTTGATCCAATCATAATTGTGACCCCCTAAGGTAAAATAAATATTAATTTACCATTTAAGCACTAAAGTCAACCTAAAATGAAATAAGTAAAACTAATATGACCTAATCATATTCTCTCAGAGATAAATATCTAATTAAATATGTTAATTAAATTGTGATATAAGATCTTAACAAAAACTAAAGATCTATACAAGAAAAAACATATGTTCAAACATATAAAGAAAGAGATTGTTTCACTAAGGCCTCTAATCTATAGATAACTTGTAAATATTTCTATGTAAGATACCTATATGATAAATGATATGTAAATGTATGTACTTTTGAATAACATTATATATTCATGTTTGAAAACAAAAATATTTTTAGTTTATATAAATACTTCTGTGATCTTTTTTTAACAATTTTCAATGGAAGTCACCATTAATACAAGAAAAAAATTAAACAATAATTTTATCACTAGAAAAATAAAATGGTTAATAATAAAATTTGTCTGATACCATATTAATAAAATATATTTATTATTTTGAAAGAACTCTTTGTTGATAATTAGTTCTCAAGATGTAAGTAGCGTTGTTTTTATACAACAAAAGTTGAAAAAAGTACATGGTGTTTTTAATCATAACTAACTACTAACTAACATTAGCTTAAATATTACTTAAGCTATTAGCTAACTGAAGGTAATAAGCCTAATATTATATTTTAACTATTTTATATTTAGGGAAACAGTGATATATATATACAAAAAATGACTCCATCTTTGATGTAAAACCTTAATATGTTTGATTATATAACCATTTTTATTTGTAAACCAATCTTTATTTATTTCTAGCCAATGTGAAAATCTAACACATTTAATTCATCCTATCACAATAAAGAATGGACATGTAGCATGTAAAAATTTTAATAGGTTGATGTGCCCATAAGATTACATATATGTGGGAAAACCTATCATCAAACTAAGAGTGACTCTAATATTATGTAAAATGTTCATCAATCTCTATTTAAGAGGAGAAGGAATAGTTGTAGAATATTTCTACAAACATATATTGATCTTACCAAATGAATAGTATATATCTCATTCTAATGTTGAATATTGGTCCTAATTAATTGAATGGTAGTTATCCCATTTTGATATTAGATACTGGTCTCGACCAACTACCACTCATCACCCATCTCAATATATTAAACAAACACCACATTTAAAGAGTGGTAATTAATAAAAAAGTCAAACTTAATGATCTAAAATACAAGAAAGTGGTTCCGTAACTCCCAGAGAGCACTTAATATTTATAGATGATTGCGATAATTGTAAATGTTTAAGGAGACATTATTCTTGTTCATCTACTTAAGATACACCCCAACAAGCTTAAAGCAAAGCTCATGCTTATTTATGGGAATAACTTTAGTCAGAATATCAACACTATTCAAATCCATATGAATATTCTTCAACATCTATTATTGCTTTTTTATCACGGACCTCAACCAATGATATTCTAAAGTTTGTGTGCTTTGTGTTAGAATGATACATAGTGTTCTTGCTCAAATCAATAACAGTTTGACTATCACAAAAAACTACATAATCTTCTTGCTTCACATCCACCTGTTGAAGGAGCCTTTTCAGCTAGAGAATCTCCTTATAAGCTTCTGTTGTGGCTATATATTTTGCTTTAGTTTTCGATAAAGCCAAGCACTTTTGTAGCTTGGATTGCCATGAGATGGTTCCTCCTACAAACTTGAATAAAAAACCTAAAGTGGATTTTTTTCATCAAGATCTCCAACCATATCTACATATGTAACACATTCTAGCATTGGCTCACCATTACCAAAGCACAAACTCCACTTTGAAGTACCTCTTAAGTATCTTAGAATCCATTTCAATGCGTCATAATGAACCTTCCTTGGATTTTGTTAGAATCTACTTACCATCCCAGCAGCTTGAGCAACATTTGGTCTTGTGCACACCATTGCGTATATCAAAGAGCCCACTGTAAATGAGTATGGAACAGTGGACATACCAGCTCTCCTTTTCTGTTGAGAGAATGCTCGCTTACACAATTTGAATTGAGATGCTAGTGGCATGCTAACTGGCTTGACATGCTTTATATTGAACATTTCTAGCACTCGTTTAATATATCTCTCCTGAGACAGCCATAATCTCCTGTTCTTCCTATCTCGAGTTATCCCTATGCCCTAAATTTGCTTTGTAGGTCCCAAATCTTTCATATCAAAAGATTTAGATAAGTCCTCTTCCAACTTTCTGATTCTACCAATGTTTTGATCCATAATTAACATAACATCAACAAAGAAAAGAAGAATAATGAAGTTATCACTTGGGAACTTCTTAAAATACATGCAAGCATTGACATATATTATCTTGAAACCATAATCCATCATAAAGGAATCGAACTTTTGATACCATTGCCTTAGAGCTTGTTTTAAGCCATTTAGACTTTTCTTCAACTTGTAGACTAGATTTTTTTTATCTTTAGCTTTGAAACCTTTTAGTTACTCCATATATATCTCCTCTTTGAAATTTCTATGTTAGAAAGCTATTTTAACCTTTAGTTGTTCGAGTTTAAGATCCAAATAGGTAGTTATCCCCAAAACTGTTAAGATCGAGGTCATCTTGATTACAAGTGAAAAGATTATGCACCATCTCAAAGTGAACTTCCAAGGTGTAAGTAACAATGATCTCTCGCTCAAATGGAGGTTCGAACTTGAACAATGGTAAATCTAAAGCAATGAAAATAGTTGGATGTTTACTTAACAACTTAACATAATCTGCAATTAGATTACATTCAAATACATGAACTGAATGTTTATACCCTAACTTCACCTTATTCCTAAAAGATTTATAAAACCACCTGAATTTTCATCTGAGTATCTAGAGTATCAGGAAAAAGAACTGTAAGTTGAACTTCTTCCATTTGAATGTGTTAGTTAAAAATAGCAACGTAATTTTAATAAAGTATTAAATATCAATGAATGCAATTATTTCACTAAAAGAAATATAGTTAATATCTGAGAGACAATCCTGAGCTCCTGCACAACACCTTCAAAGATATATCTAGCGAAGCAAAGAATTAAGCTAAAGCTATTATGAACAACTCATTGTTTCACTATAGCCATCTTAATATAAGAAACACTTAACTCCCTAAGAAATTTTCTTTTAGAAAGCCCGCAACAGAAGCTGAGGCTGTCACAGCCTCTGCAATTAAAGAAACTGGTTGGCGAGCCTGAAGGCAGGCGCCTATATCAAAGGGATGCAATTCAGATCCATCAAAGATGAGGTTGACACCAGGAAGAACTACTTCCCTATTGTCAGCTTCATTAGGATCAACTTTTACTGTATTGACCATAGGGACTTCTTCAATGGTCCTTGTAGCAACTTCATACACTGGAGCTAAAGCATATGATCTGCAATATTATACAATTTTGGTCATCAATGTCCTCATAACTACAAAGGGTAAGGCAACAAAAAATGGATTGTAAACAATTACACACACATTAGCAAGAAAAGATATCGTAATTCTCAAATTCAGCAAAAGTACGAAGTGCACAGAATTTCTTCAGAGAAAGAAACCCAAGTGTTCATCTGTAGAGATTAGTTTCAATAAGCTTCTGAGCTTGTACAGTTGATACTTTTTTTTTTCTTGTCTCTTTCCCTTGTTGGCATCTTTAAAGCTATGCCAGACGATGCTCAATTATGAATTTATAACATGAGGAAACTTGTGTTCTATAAGGGGAAGTTGCCAATAATCAGATTAAATAATTAACATGGAAATGGAAGCAGGTTAATGGAGACATTAAGACCGATAGGGACAAACCTTAGGATGCTACCATCAAAACTCAGAACTTCAGTCTGGCAACGTTGTCGATTAGCAAGTTTTAATCTCTGATTCTCACTCGTGGCTCCTGATATGGGTGAAGAAGGGTCAACAAGGGGATTCCATCTTCCACTAGCATAGTTCATGAGTAGTCGAGACGAATCCTTTGACATCTCTTTCTGGTCAAGTAGTCTAGCAGCCGGACCTGTTGCTTGGTACTCTGAACAGACATCACGTAATCTTTTTCTTAATCCTTGCATCGCTTCAAGATGAACATCCAGTGAATCAGACTGAAGTAATCCTGATACAACTACCCTTTTGCATATCTTCTTGCATAACTTAGGACGGAAAAGAGGTATCCCGAATTCTATACTTAATGGTACCCATTCATACTTCTTGTCATCTGCTGCAAAGCGTTCTGATTCTCTTTCATTAAAAAGCTTCAATAGTCTAATATAACCTATTGTTGGCAGCTGAAACTTTGTTGTCAGATTGGTTAATAAAGATGTCAGTTTCAAACTTTCCACTTCACATAAGTTCAGTTCATTTCCAATGCACAGAATGGAACCATCAGAGTTCTTGATGGGCAATGGTATATCCAAAGTAACGCATTTTCCAGATTCATCAAGATCATATCTACTGAGGGGCTGCACAAGGATAGCTGAAGATTTGAGAAGTGAATTCAAACAATGTAAAAGTACATTACCCTTGACCAATGTCCCTTCAAATTTGCAGCCCAACCCTCCAATGGTGGAGCCATCCCAAGACCATATAAGGGCTTTCTCACAGCCATGTAGTGGGGCAGGAAGCAATCGTAGACATTGACCTTTCATCAACACAACTGACAATGGGCCACTGGCAACAGTTGAATATAACACCAGCTTCATCCATGGTGTCAAAGAGGAATAAGAAGGAGGACCAAAGTGGATGGGTCCTTTTGGTCCAGGAAGAACTGCTGAATAAGGAAGTGGGATTATGGATAAAACAATATCATAGTCGCGACGAAATAACCGATCCAAAGTTGCTGGTGCTAAAGCAGCCAAGCTTTCACAGCGAAGAATATCCACGCTGTACTTTCTTTCCCTTCTTAAATTTTCTTTCGAATCATCACACCCTTCAACTGGGATAAGTTTATCATCATTGTTCACATTTTCTTCCAACTTAAACATCTCACATACAGAATTACCTTCATCAGATGAAGTAAACCCCAAGTGTGTGCTTCCTTCGGAAACACGCTCAGTGCAACGAGGACCATTTTCAGGCATTTTTGACCTTGTGGAATCCTCTATTTGGACTTCAGCTTCATTACTACCAAATCCATCTAATTTTCCTGCAGAACTTCTCTTATCAACATTTGAAGCTAATTTGACAATCTTACCGGAAACTTCCTCGCTATTCAAATCAAGTGCAACTCCACCAGATAGCAAACATTCAAGCACACAACGTAGGCTAAAAACATGATTTGCGAATTCCTGTAGTTCCCCCTCATATTTTGCTCCCTCTAATGAACTCAGATCCTTGCAAAGATCGCCAATACTAGCATGACCTAGTTTCCCTGCTTCATATAGCGTTACAGCATGAGATTTTAGTCCTGCAGACCAAAGATGCAACATAATCAAATACAAAAAAGTCGTATCCAAATACAGTGGGACTGCATAATTTGCCAATTTGATGAGTATCTCTCAATGTTGTGCCTGGTCAACTAGCTAGGCCATCTTCTATCTATTATTCAGTTGTAAGACATTCTAAACTAATTTCAGATAATGTAAAAGAGGGATATCAAAGTCCTACAGTGCCTGATTGCTTATGTACCTAGGTGACAATCTGAGAGTTAATAATAATTAAACAAGGTCTGCAAAATAAATCTCATCGCCTAACACCTGAGTTCTTCTTCGCTTCTTGCCTTCATAGACTTCTTTTCTTATGTTCGTTATGTATGCTATTTCATGCTCTCTTGCTTCGTGAGTAGATAAATAGAAAATTGTATTTGATTAACACAGTATACCAGTGTGTAGTACAAAGTAATGATAAAAGATAGCCAGCAACAACACTAATATAACGGACTACTCAATTTCGACAATGAACTTCTACAATTAGCTCAATGGAGAAGTTACTATTAACTGCACTATCATGTCACCTTAATGCTCGACATCAGCTAAACCAGTCAAAGATGCTCTTTGACTAATAGACCAAAATCATAATGTAGTTTCGTCAACACCGGAAGACATACTAAAGGTAGAGTAGCGGTCCAGAAAAGTTTTGGAAGAAATAAGTCAACCAACTGCAAAGTTCAAGAGTTAAGATAACTTGTTAAAGTCTAGAGCTGAGAAGCAAACCAATTGAGATGAATGGACCTGCTACTTTTGAGGAATGAGAACGTCAGTAAACTAGGTTTTGTACTGACATAGTTGCTTATATATATATGGAATCTTGGTCTATTAAAAGTCCACTACTGAGCTGTTGCCGTGATTTTAGTAGCTACTAACGTGTAGTTAAGTGCTCCACCTCAATTCTCTGTTGGAAGATAGAAAAGTGAATTAGAGAGAAGAATGTATCACTCAAATTTTTGAGCTGTTGCTGGGATTTCAGCAGCTACTAACGTGTAGTTAAGTGTTCTACCTCAATTCCCTATTGGAAGGTAGAAGAGTGAATTAGAGAGAAGAATGTATCACTCAAATTTTTGAGCTGTTGCCGTGATTTTAGCGCTACTAATGTGTAGTTAAGTGCTCTACCTCAATTCCCTGTTGGAAGGTAGAAGAGTGAATTAGAGAGAAGAATGTATCACTCAAATTTTTGGCTTGCTTAAAATGCTTGGCATAAGAGATATTTATAGGAAGCTTTGGAATACTCTAGAGCTACTACTTAAATGCCTAATAACTTTCTACCCAACTAACTTATTAAATGTTCAACTTTCTGACTTATTAAATGCCCTCTAGAAAAATCTAATGCTCTTAGTATTTACGAGACTATTCTAGAAATAAATTCTAGCTATACATTGTAATTTTAGAATAAAAGATATTCTTAAAGAGAACTCTAGAAACTCTAAAATTCAAAATATATTTTGACACTCTCCTTTAATTTGAACTTTTATTCTCACCCCAAGTCTTGATCTCAGTTTTTGAAAGTCTTCAAATTTGAGTGTCTTTGTGAAAATATCCACAACTTGGTCCTGTGTCTACACATACTTAAGCTCCACTTCCTTTCTTGTAATGCACTCCTTAATGAAATGATATCTTGTGTCTATATGCTTACTTCGATCATGGTATATTGGATTCTTGGCAAGTGTTTAGGCGGACTTGTTGTCAATGTAAATCTCTGTTGCTTCTTCTTGAATTAAGTGAAGTTCCTTAATAGTCACCTTACCCAAATCGCATGACAAGTACAAGAGGTTGCTATCACATATTTGGATTCACACATAGAGAGCGTAATAATAAATTGCTTCTTTGAACTCTATGAAATTGCACAATTACCCATGTAAAATGTAAATCTAGTAGTACTCTTTCTATCATCAATATCTCCAGTAAAGTCGATATCGCAATGTCCTATGAACTTGAAATTATTGTAGGAAGTATAAAAAATTAATACTCCAACGTACCTTTCAAGCACCAAAATATTCTTTTTACTGCCTTAGTGTGAGTTGTTATAGAAACTTCCATAAAACAGCTCACTACTCTAACAACGTAAAGAATATCGGGTCTTGTATATGTCAAGTACCTCAAACTTCCCATAAGGTTTTTGAATAAAGTGGGATCTTCCTTTTCGCCTTCTTTAAAGTTTGATAGTTTTATTCCACACTCTATGGACATGTTCACGGGGTTGTAATCAAGCATCTGAATTTCTTGAATACTTTTTTCGCATATCTCCTTGAGAGATAAAAAGTCTTCCTCTATTTGCTTCACTTTTAGGCCTAAATAGTAGGACATGAGCCCTATGTTGATCATCTCGAACTCATGAGACATCTCCTTCTCAAACTCTTTAAACAAGCTCAAATCGTTGTTGGTAAAGATGAGATCATCCACATAAAGACACACTACAAATATATCTCTATTATCATGGGCTTTCATATAGAGAGCATACTTATTAAGGAAACAAACAAATCCATATTCTTGAACATACTTGTCAATGCGCCTATTCCACACCCTTAGTGCTTGCTTTAATCCATATATGCCTTCTTCAACATCAAGACTTGGTCTTCATGCCCTTTGACCACATATCCAAGTGATTGTTCAATATACACTTCTTCTTCAAGATAGCTGTTTAGGAATACTGATGTCACATCTAGTTGATATATTATACATTTAATTTGAGTCGTTATTAAGATAAGTAGTCGAATATTCTCTATGCGAGCAATTAGGGCAAACACCTTTTTATAGTTAATGTCATACCTTTACTTGTAGCCTTTTGCAATGAGCCTTGCTTTGTATCTTTCCACTTCTCCTTTTGCATTTTTCTTCACCTTCTAAACCTATTTGACTCATATGACTTTATGAACCTTGGGAAGATTTGTTAGTTTACAAGTATCATTCTTCTCAATTAACTTGATTTCTTTATCCATAGCTTGTTTCCATCTTTTGTCTTTCGTGGCTTCTTCAAAGCTTAATGGCTCACTGTCGGCAAAGAGACAATACAAATCAAGAGTCACTTCTTTGGTTTCATCATAAAGATGATCAAGACTTCTCATTCTTCTTGGTCCTTCATTTGAGCTTTCACCTTGATTATTGGAAGTGGGTGAACGAGGTGGATTTATATCTTGTGTTGGTATCATGGCCTCTTTTTCTTCCTCGACAAAGTATGGAATGAAGTCATAGTTGCTTTCTTCTTTTCTTTCCTAATTCTATGCTCCATCTTCATTGAATTCTACATTGTGACTCACCACTACCTTGCCATTTCTTAGGTTGTACAACTTATAGCCTTTTGAGTTTGTGTCATAGCCAGTAAAGAGATGTTTGACATTTCTATCATCAAGCTTGCTTTCTCTTTTATTACGGGATGTGCTTGTAAGAAATGCACCTAAACACTCTCAAGTGATTCATGCTAGGCTTGTGTCCACTTCATGCTTCTATTGGCATACGATCCTTAATGTTTGATCTTAGTGAGAGATTAGATATGTAAACTGCACAAGAGACAGCTTCAACCCAAAATTCCTTAGGCATATTCTTAACTTTCAGAATGCTTCGAGCCATGTTAAGAATTGTTCTATTCTTCCTCTCTATGATTCCATTTTGTTGTGGTGATATAAAGGTCGGGTCATTAAAGGACGTTGAATTTCATGAGCTTCACGAAATTCATTAAACTATTTTGAGGTGAACTCACCACCTCTATCGGACCTTAAAGCCTTGATTTTGTAGCCACTTTTGGTTTCTACAAGAGCCTTGAAGTTCTTAAATGTAGTAAATGCTTCAGATTTTGCTTCAAAAAGTAAACCCGTGTCTTTCTACTAAAATCATCAATAAATAGGATTAAAAATTTGTTGCTACTAAAAGATGATGGATTAATTGGCCCGTAAACATTGGTGGGTACAAGTTGGATTGGCTTAGTTGCTCCTGATGTAGCCTCTTTTGGAAAACTCTTCCTTACCTACTTCCCAAGAAGACACGCGTCAGAAATTTGATTTGGATGGTTGATTAAAGGCATCCCTTTCACCATCTTCTTCTCTCCCATGTCTTTGAGGGCATCAAAGTTCAAGTGTCCATATCTCATGTGCCAATGCCATGCTTCTTCTTTTATCGTAGCCTTCAAACACTTTACATCAAATGACTTGAGATTCAATGCGAACATTCTATTCCTTGACATAGTGACCTTGGCAATCAATGTACCATTTTGATCTTGGAGCCAAAGATAATTACTTTTCATGTAAATATCATACCCTTTTTCCAAAAGTTGTCCCAAGCTTAAGATGTTGCTTTTTAACTTAGGCACATAATAAACATCATTCACAAGCTTATGGCTACCATCTTTGGAAGAGATGAGAATTATACCTTTGCCTTTAATTTGAATTTTTGATGAGTCTCCAAAAGACACATTGCCCTGTACAATTTCATCGAGCTCTACTAACTTTTCCTTTAGACCACATATATGGTTGCTTACACCATTATCTAAATACCACGAGCTCTTGTCATCCTTCTCTCCCTCCTTAAGTGCTAGCAACAAAGTTGATTCATCTTCTTCCTTACCATCTACGAGATTAGCTCTTTCCTCACCATTATTTAAGGAACTATGACATTCCCAAGAATAATGGCCAAACTTATGACAATTTTGGCACTCAGTGTTGGATTTTCCATACCTCCTTTCATTTCTCTTCAAGTTATAGTCTCGTCTTTTATCTCTTGCACTTCGACAACCTCTACTTGATTGAAAATTTCTCACCCCATCATTGAAGTTGTTTAGGCTACCTCTTCCTCTTCCACCTTGGCCATGTCCATGACCTCATCCTCTTCCTCATCCATGACCTCGTTGACTTTCTCCTTTATTTTCCTTCAAATAGGCCTTGGCTTTAAGAGCTTGCTCCAATGCTTCTCCTTGTCTTCTATTAATCTTATCTTCAAGGCTTGCAAGGATCCCTCTAGTTGTTCAATAGTTATCTCCTCCAATTTTTTTTATTCTTCAGTAGGGTACACCACATAGTCAAATTTTGGAGTGAGAGTTTGAAGGATCTTCTCCATCATACGAACATCGTCTACCATCTCTCCATATCTCTTCATTTGATTTGTTATCATCTTTACCCTCGAGCAATAGTCTAAAATTGATTCGGATTCCTTCATCTTCATTGCTTCAAAATCCATTCTTAGAGATTGAAGCCTTACTTTCTTACCTTCTCTAGTCCTTGGAGAAACTTTTGCAAGATCTCCCAAGCTTCTTTTCAGGTAGTTGCATCAGTCACCTTTGCAAACATTGAATCATCCAAACATTGGAGGATGATGGAGAGGGCTTGTTGATCCTTCTTCCTTATCTTTACCAATTCAATATTTCTTGTATTTTGAGACAAAGCTCCTTCATCTTGTGGCTTCTCATACCTCTTCTCTACTATCTCCATGCATCATGTGAGGCTAGCAAGGCTTTTATTTGAAGACACAATTCTCATAGTTGTCCTTTGTCAGATGAGGATATTGGAATGAAATCATTTCAAAATTGGCTATTACTCACTCTTTTTCTCACAACTTACTCACTCTAATTTTTTTCACACACACTCTATTTTTTTTTTCTAAACTAACCAAGCTCTAATACCTCTTTGTTGGAGGGTGGAAGAGTGGATTAGAGAGAATAATGTATCACTCAAATTTTTGGTTTTCTTAAAATGTTTGATACAAGAGGTATTTATAGGGAGCTTAAGAATACTCTAGAACTACTACTTAAATGCCCAACAACTTTCTACCAAACTAACTTATTAAATGTCCAACAACTTTCTAACTTATTAAAAGCTCTCTAGAAAAATCTAGTGCTCTTGATCTAATGCTCTTGACATTTACAAGACTATTCTAGAAATAAATCCTACTCAGACATTGTAATTTTGGAATAAAAGATATTCTTGAAGAGAACTCTAGAAACTCTAAAGTTTAAGTTATATTTTAACATTCCCCTCGTGTTTTTCAACTCCTTACTTCAATGCTGATATGTCTAAGCGCAGTTAGTGTTTAAGAACCTAGTTATCTTCTTGTCAACGTACGAAGCAAGTGTTCGATCAAGTATTTCAAACTTTAAGGAGTTGTGAAAATTTTCTGATTCCTGATTTCATCGTAAGAGCAAAGGAGAAAGACCTGGTGAAACAGATCCCATCATAAGATAGGATGTTATAGTAGCATCAACAACAAAAGCAACACGAGCATGAGTGGAGAATCGCACACGGTCTTCTATCGCAGAAACACTTCCATGCTGACCAACACTGCCATCATTGGACATTTGCACAGAGCTTGTACTGGTACGAGAAGCATCTTTATCATCACTAAGAATGCCTTTTGGGGAACCAGGTATGCCGGTCTCCTGAAGAACGGATCCAGGATCAATCAATTTCACAGCCCATCCCAGTCGACAAGCAAAAGATGCAGCAGCTTGCAGCTGTGAAAGGTCAGCCTGTAAAGTCGTTGCAAGTTCAGCGACAGTAGAGTTTTCGCTTGAAACCACAAAAACTGCATATAATAACCTGGATGGAATTAATTGCATCACGATCTTAGTCCTGTTCGTAGCGAATGTAACATAATGAAAAAAAAGCACTTATCGCTGTAAATAATTGCTTACTCCTCAATAGGGTCCTCATATGATTGTTCCCTATTAGAAACAAAACCTTCAAGCCTAGAAACTTCAAGATCAAGAATTTTATTAGTTCATTCCAGAAATCATCGAAGAATAGTGTAGCCACATTGAATAAACTTGTCAGATATTCTACATCCGTAGTAATAAAAGAGTTGTTTGAACCTACAAATCAAGGAAAATTGAAACAATATTTACAAGATTAATGCAGTTTACAAGTCCAGGAAAGTGAAATCACGTACGATGTTTGAAAAGCTTCAGGACATGAATTTCATTGATAGTATACTGAAGGAACTAACCTTTAAAACGATCATCAGGATTGACGGGGACATCAAAGTATACCAATCCACGTCGATACAGACCCTTTACAGTTTCAGGATCGAACAGGATATATACGTTAGCTTCTTCCTTGCAAATTTTATCTATTGTTGCCATCTCTTCTTCAGAGAGTTTCTGAAACACATTCACCAGAATTTATATGTCAAATGCATAAAGCTTGATCTTTAAGCATCTTATATCTAACTATCTAGAGTAACTGATTCGTGTATAAAGAAACATCTTTTTTGGTGCTAGATTCTAATAAACCACGTATTCTCAATAAAAAATTATCTGACCTTAAATTCTTCTAACGTAAAATTGACAAGGCAAACTCCCCACCACGACTCAATCGCAAAGTCCACAGGTTCTGTAGGTAAAAGTTCTTTAGCAATTGACTTGTTCAGCTTCCACATAATTTTCTGAATAGCTCCAGATGTGTAAATGATGGGTAAGATAATAGCTTTTACTTCATCTCAGATGATAATTTGGAAATAGTACTGAAGAGGAGAAGACTTTAATCTAACACTCATGAAGGTTCCATGAAACCAGGATAAATTTTAGGGAAATCAAATTCATGTTACACGACAAAAATTAATAACACAAGTTATGACTTACAAAGCTAATCTCCGTTTGTAAGATGGTTATCATGTAAAGATTTAATGGAACAAGGACCATATATAAGCAAGAAATATTAAGGAAAGGAAATGAGTATTTCCTTTTTGTTTTTTTATGCATTTCTTCTTATTTACCTTTATGTAAGAGCTCTAATTCCAATGCTGTACTGCTCACTAGAAGTCAATGATAGCTAGGAAATTCAAGTACAATTCCAAGCAGCAAAATACAAACATGCATTGCAACAATGATACCTCAGTTGCATGTTTACAACCAAAAGATTTAAAAACTCATAATCAGTTCGATTTAGTACCTTAGATCTGCACTTGTTCATAATGTCAATAAATTCATTTCTACCGATTCCAGTAAGCTGCAAGGCGTCAGCAGCACTAAAATTTGGGATGCTGTCATAAGGTTGCTCTGCAAGAAACTTAAATAAGAATGAATGGATGAATTGGTGTATAGCACAACTGAAAAGTTACTGGCGTGCTAGAGCGTATATAAATTGCATATTTCAGCAACCAACTCAGATTTCAACAACAAAGTGATCTATTACCATTTTTCATGACCTCGAAAATCATATCGCAGTAATATCTGAAAGGTGACACTCTCATCACACGGCAAACATACTCTGCAAGGTGATACGGAAACAACTGCAAATTAAGTCAGAGGCTGTATAAGCAATATGCAGATCCCCCTGAGAAGGTAAAGGTTAATAAATTTCTACAACAAGAAGATACTTAGGCCAACTATCTGATAAATTATTCTGCTAAGTTCAGACAAATTTAACAAAGTAATTACAGTATAGAACTTGAATGTATTGGTGGTAAAGCCACCTTTATTTTTATTAAAGTTTTGACGATCGAAGTCGGTTATGACTTCCTTCTTAGTATTGTTGGGATTTCAAGTGTGAGTGAGAATCTTGGGAATCTTACATCAGAAAGAGATGGAATTTATAAGGGGCATATAAGTGGAAAAGATTCATAACCTAATGCCTTTAGGTTTTGGGTTGGAATTGTTACCGCAAGGTTTATATTTAACAATTTTGATGATAACTATATAATATTTCAAAATTCAAATTGGATTATTTCCTTGTAAAATTAACGATCTAATTCTCAAAAAAAGAAATAAAATCATAAGAAATACATTTTTTTCTTGCGGGAACCTTCTTTATGAACTTACCTTAATAGAAATGGTTTATCCGAAAGGATCCTACTAATTATGAGGTCATATATTAGCTTCGTGATTACTGGAAGATTTTTGGCAAAGATGAAATCTAAGTTATTCAAGGTTAAATCCATCCAGTTCATTAAAGATGCGAGTAAAGTAATGGTTAGTTGAAGAAATTGACTATTTAAGAAAGAAAAACAACAATTATGAAGTAGAATGAACATATTCAGACTGTCGAAACATTTTGAGCAGCATCTATACTCTTGAGAATCATATCATTACTATATATTGTGCTTTAGAAAGTAAAATCACTTTATCAAGAGAGAAATTGTTATTTTGTTTTTCTATGAGCTTTTTAGAAGGTTGTTATACATTTTGAGTGTGAAAGGTTAGAGAACCTTGAAAAATACGTACTTGTGAGCTTGGAGAGGCTCGTCAAATTTAATACTCAGTTTTTACAGTGAAACACTCAAGTTAGATACTTGGAGACTGGATGTAGACTTAGGTTGTAAGTCGAATTAGTATAAATCAACTACGTCTTTCTTCTTTCTCTCTTTAACTTTTATATTTTCGCATTATATTATGTGAGTGTTATTTTTAGTAAGAGGCTCCTTCACCTTTGTAAAAGGCTCCTTTTATTTTCTACTTGCAAGATGTTCTTTTCAATTTTAACAAGTGCCTTCTGTTTTTAAATTATTTTAATAGGATTTATCATTCAATAAGCTCCTTTTGTTTAAGTAGGGTCTTATTTCACAAAAGACTCTTATTGCCTAATAAGCTCTTATCGTTTAAAAAAGCTTTATCATCTGACGGGCTCTTACTATTTTTTTAACTAGGATTTATTTATCACACGAATTGAAAGAACTTGCGAAAAATTTTATACATACAATTCACTCTCTTTTGTGTGTGTTTGCTTTTATCAGGAATATGGTATCAAGGCAAACGAGTATGTTCCCTCACTAGGCCCATGATGTAGATCTCCTATGAAAGTGGGCTCAACAGATCTAACATATAGTATCAGAGCCGATGATTTGGCAAGGGATGAGTATAGAGATGGTAGCCAGATCTCGTGGTTGCCTCCCCATGTGGAAGAGCAAGGAGACTCCTGGTGGGCTAAGACCAATGCAGTAAAAAGTGCTCTTGGTGATGCCATATACTCGAGCTACTAAGAAAAAAGCTTTCGCTCAAAGTGGAGTTTAAGCCCAATATAGAAGTTCACAATTGAGGGGGAGATTGTTGGGATTTCAAGTGTGAGTGAGAATCCCACATTGGAAAGAAATCGAATTAGTGAGGGGCATATAAGTGAAAAGAACCTATAAACCTAATGCCTTAAGGTTTTGGGTTGGAGTGTGATATCAAGGCCCAGGAGTATATTCCCTCACTAGGCCCGTGATGTAGATCTCTCATGAAAGTGGGCTCCCCAAATCCAGCAACTATAGCTGTCACATAGTTATGGCAGTGGAATTGTGTAGAAATACAATTCGTCTTAATTGTCCAATATATAGGACAGTTTCATATGATTTAATTAATTTATTTCTAGTTTTGATATATTTTAGTTTTTGTTTTATTTATGTATTTTTTAAAACAAAATAAAGAGAAAATGGAGTGTACTAGAGATTAAGATAAGTTTATCCTACATATATACTTTCCTTTTTCAAATATGTTTGTGTTAATTCTTTTTGTTTACTTATTTTATTATTTCAAAATTAACTATATTTTAAGTGCTTCATAAACATCATAACATTAGTATCAGTGCCTGACTTTAGCTCTGTTATTCATATAATGGTAAGATCTAGTTAGTGAAAAAAAAGTTTCAATACTGGCAACAAAGTTTGAAATAGTGAAATTCAATGGGAATAATTTCCCAATATAAAAGATGAATATGAATTCAATCTTAACAAAAGAAGATTATTTAGAGGCCATCGGAGAAAGACCAGTGGAAATCACAGATGACAGCAAATGGAAGAAAATGAATGAGAAGGCTATGACCAATCTTCACTTGGGTTTAGCTAATGAAATCTTATCAAGATTAGAGGAGAAAAACATAGAATATTTAGGATATAATGATAAAATTGTATGAGGCCAAGTCAGTTCACAACAAATCTTTTTGAAAAGAAGACTCTACACTCTTCGAATGCCAGAATTAGCTGTAGTGATGGTTCACACCAACACTCTTAATACTCTATTTTCTAAGCCCTCACAATTGGGCTATAAAATAGATGTAAAAGAACGTGCATAACTTCTACTATTAGATTCGAATGATCAACTCGTCATCAATTTGATCAATAATATTCTCTCAGACTATCTAGTCTTTAAAGATGTTGGTGCTGCTATTTTAGAAAAAGAACATAATAAGGAGGATAGATTGTCAAATTTGCAATAAGCAGAGGCACTATCCATTACAGGAGGAAGATTAATAGAACTTAGTTTTAGTTGGTCTCAAAATCATAGTAGGTCCAAATCAAGAGGTAGAAAGAATATCAAATGTTAAAATTGAAGTAAGAAGGGCAAACCAAGGATTGTTGGAATAAGAAGAAGGTAGAAGAAAATGCAACAACCCCTCAAGATAATATTACGAGTTCTACTGATAATGGTGAAATCCTTTACATTGAGACAACAACATAAGGTAGAAATGATTTTCTTGATGTTTGACTTTTGGATTTGGGAGCTACCTGGCACATAATCTCTTAAAGAGAATGGTTTGATCAGTATAAACCACTCTCAGGAGGATCTGTATTGACAATCATGTCTATGAGATTGCCAATATCGGTATCATTAAGATTAAAATAAAAATGTGGAACGATATGATTCACATCATTCATAAGGAAAGACATGTGAAGGGTTTGAAAAAATATAACGTCTTTAATAAAACTTGATGATATCAGATGTAAAACTCAAGTTGAAAATGAGATCATAAATATAGTCAAAGACACAATATGTTAATGGAAGTGGAAAAGGTAACTGCTAATCTTCATATGCTTAAAGGAGAAACACTGGAAGAAAGAGAACTATATATTACATCACTAAGTTCAATAAATAAATCAACAATGATGTGGCTAATGATGTGGCGCCTCAAACTTGGCCATATATCATAATAAGGATTAAAGATTCTTGTAAAATATAAAGCTAAAAAAGGTATCAACCCTTTAATTAGAATTGTGTTACTACTTGGCAACATAGATTGAAATTTAGCAATTCCACTACTAGAAGCAAGGCTATTTTGGAGTTGATTTATTATGATGTTTGGAAAATGTCAATTTCATTCTTAGGAGGTGTGAAATAGTTTATATCTTTCGTTGATAATTACTCTAAGAGATATTGGGTGTATCCAATCAAAAGAAAGGTAGACATGTTCTAACTTCCACAAACTTCAAAGTACAAGTAGAACTTGAAACTAAAAAGAGAATCAAGTGTTTATAGTCAGATAATAAAGGTAAATAGCTAGCAATGAGTTTGATGCATTTTGTAAACAAGAAGGCATCAAGAGTCAGTTCATAGTAGTGTACACTCCTTATCAAAATGGAGTAGTAGAGCAAATGAATAAAACATTGTTGAAAAGAACAACAATAATGTTAAGGACTGTAGGTCTAGGTAAATCATTTTAAGTAGAAGCATTAAAAAATGTTTGTTATATGAGCAATTGGGTTAACGACACCTATGGAGATGTAGACCAGTAATCCTATAAATTATTCATCCCTCTATATATTTGGATGTTTTACAAATATGATATATAATTCCTAATTAATGTCAAAGTTGAATCCAAAATTAAGGAAATACATTTTTTTGAAATATGTTTGTATAATTAAGAGGTATCACCTAAGGGATCCCACTACTTACAAGATAATAATCAACAAAGATGTCATATGTACGTAGAAGATAAGTTGCAAGAAAAGGAAGAAAATAACACTACAAAGGAGAAATCGAAGACTACTACAGTTCAAGTTAAAGAAAAACAAGAACAAGAAGATCCTAATTTTTTTTAAGTTGTATAAGAGCATAAAGAACAAAAGCAAGTTGAGCCCGATGGTCAACTTGAGAAAGGAGAGAACCAGCTTGACACTCAATATGCATTATAAGAAGTAATGTTAAAAAATATTTACTAACAAAAAATGGAGACCTATCAACTTTCAATAAGGCTATAAGGCTAACGCACTTCTTTGTGGATGGCACCAATGCAAGAAGAAATTGAAGCCCTCCATAAAAACAAAATGTGGGAAATGAGATGGCAATAACTAAATGGAGCATTATCATGTAATATTGATGGTAAAAAGATATGCCTAAAAAGAAGATATTGACTTCAATGAAATATTTTCTACTATTATTTTATTGATAATGGTTCGAGTAGTCTTATATGATTTACATTTAGAGCTGTTAGAAGTCAAAATTTTGTTTCTTCATAGAGAACTAAAGGAAGAAGTGTATATGCTCCAGTTAGAAAAGTTTGAAGAAAAAGAAAAGGATAACTTGGTTTATAGGTTGAACAAATCCCTATATGGTTTCAAATTGGCACAGAGATGCTGGTATAAGAGATTTGATTCTTTCATTATGAGTATTTGATCCAATAGGCTCAATAAATTCAAATCTTTGTTCTTATTACAAGAGATTTGGTCGCGATAATATCATTATCTAATTGTTGTATGATGATGGCATGTTAGCAGCAAGTCCAAACAAAGATTATATTAAAGAGTTGAAGGTACAGTTAGCTAGAGAATTTGAAATAAAAAAAAACTTTAGACTAACAAATAAGATTTTAAGGATGCAAATTTACCGAGACAAAAATAATAGGAAGATTTCGCTTTCTTAGAAGAATTATTTGAAGAAAGTCTTGCAATGTTTTAATATGCAAGATTGTAATCCACTTCAAGTATGAGTCTTAGAAACGAAATAGAGATGATGGAAATACCTTAGAGTACAATATACATTAGTAATTGGTAGCCTAATGTTTGTTATGAGCTGTACAAGACTAAACATTGCACATGTAGTAGGAGTAATTAATCAATACATGACAAATCCTAGTAGAGAGTATTGGAGTATTATAAAGAAGTTCCTGATATATTAAGTGTACTTAAAAAACAACATTATGGTTTAGAGGATCAGAATTTATTGTCAAAGGCTATGTTAATTCAGATTATAAGGTGATCTTGACAAGAATAAGTCTACCACAGGTTATACTCTTGTTGGAAGAGTTGTAAGTTGGGACTCAAAATTGCAATCTATTGTGACTACTTCTATGATGAAAGTAGAATATATTGTAACCACATAAGCTAGCAAAGATGCAATTTCGTTACAAGTGTTAATAGAGGAGCTCAAACACAAACAAGAGAATATCGCTCTATTTTGTGATAGCCAAAGTATTTTGCACTTACACAGAATCTATCATTTCATTTAAGGACAAAACATACTCAAGTTCAATATTAATTTGTTAGAGAAAAAGTGGAAGCAGAAAGTATGGATGTTTAGAAAATTTACACTAGAGACAACTTGGCTGATATGCTATTAAGAAATTTGTATGGTATGAATCCTCTATTAATCTAACAAAAATACAAGTAATATGAATACAAGGAAAGATGATTTTAAGTAGGAGTAATATTGGTGATAAGGCTGCCTTTATTTTTATTAAAGCTTTAACGATGGAAGTTAGACTTCCATGATTAAATCTTAATATTGTTGTAACACAATTACCAAAAACTATATAAAAAAACTTTTACACAATTCACTGCCTTAATTGTCCCATCTATCTATATATATATATATACACACGATAATTTCGTATGCTTTAACTAATTTATTATTAACTTTAATATATTCTAATTTTTTTATATTTGTTTATTTTTTATAAAAAATAAAATGAAAGCAATGTTTCCCTTAAGTAATTTTTTGTCAATTATGTCTATTGTTAATTCTTTTTATTTTCTTATTTTCTCGTATCAAACTTGGTTATATTTTATGTGCTTCATAACAGCATAGTGATAATTTTTCTCCACACAGCCATCAACAAATAAAAAGTGACTAAAGGTGGTCGAAGAATATAACAGCATGCATTGGAACCTCTTAACAAGCAGCAGGCTTTTTTTCTCAAGAACCTATTGACCTGTTTTTTCTTCCTCAGGCTGGTAACTTTTGGCGTTGTTGTTGAAAACTTATATATTAAACTATCTCCAGGATGGATGAGATCTCTTCTTTCTTCAAATTTCAAACCAACTACTTCCTGATTTACCTCCAAAGCAAGCATGAAGATAATGCCGTTTGGGTAACAATACAAATTGAACTGGGAATATACCACTCACCGCGAGATTTCTGCGCAAGTAACGCATCATATCTTCGTAGTAGTCACTTTCTTTGCAAACTTTGCAGGCAAAACAGTTACTCCATTGAAACCTTTTCTTAATGCAATATTCAATTATCCTGAAAGAAATACCCGTACAAGCAAATGAATGTATGAATAGAAATATAAAAAGAACATGGAAATTAACAAATTTTTATTTTACAGTACTTATGTAATCAGAACACACATGTGATCGGAGATCCAACCAACCCTCTCCCCCAGCAGACATAATCTATATGTGTACATTGTAGACAGATGAAGACACAGGTAGAAAGAAAAATAGATGGACAGACAGATGGGTGGGTATAGAGATAGAAAATATATATACATGGATACGTTAAGATGTGTATGATTGGTTGTGGCAATGCGGTAATTTGAAGTCCTCACAGACTTAGATCTTCTGTTGATGAGGAAGCACATTGTTTGCAACTTCTGCACTCTTAAGAGCCAGAAAAAACACATCACAGGGGAAACAGAATCAGAACTGTTCTTCATATTTGAAATGTCGAGTAACCCTTGTTTCCAAACCGCAATAAACACATCGCAACTTAGATTGGAAACTAAGATCATTTCCCTGTTAAATCATATAGCCTGAATGTCTAGTTCATAAAGGCTTAGCCCATCAGTAAGCACGTTTATAGAAATGACCTTACATCCCCACTACGTACCTAATCGTATCTTGTTTCACTGTAGTAGGCAATCAAGAGAATACACAGAAGTTATAAACACATTAAACCTTCTATGCCATTCCTCTTTAGAAGTTAGAGTAGCTTGAAGCCGTTTCGGGAGATTCTCCCACTGGCATTCGTCTTTTATCGCTTTTAAAATCAATTGCTCCTCGATTGTCACCACAACGTGCTGCATATTACCAAATATACCCCAATTTCCTCCCCTGCAAATTTACAAATATTATACACAATAAGTAGCTCCCTCAATCAAATCATTTACCATCCTTTCATCTAACATTTGCTTGGAACCTACCTCAGCCTAGTCAGTTATTACAAAAAACACGACAAGGTAAACCATCTTCAATGCGACGCATTAATCATAGCACTATCCAAAACGCAATGGAAAAATTATAAAACCATTACATTGACCAACCAACAAACTTCGACGTATCTGAAGCTCAAAGTAAGTATACGTAAAACGACAAATGAGCAAACCACAAATGCAGAAACTGATCATAAAACAGAAAGAGAGAAAGTGGATTTTGGGATACCTGAGAACGCAGGAGATCAAAAGATCGTGTTAGGTTCGAGAGCGGCGAAGAGATCTGAGTGCGCGAGAGATAGACTTGAGAATTGGGAATTGTAGAATTAACGCGCGTAACTATATAACTGTTTTGGCTATGATGTATCAGTAGCACTACTCATATTAGTGCATCAGTGCTACTCATTTCCTTTTTCACCACAAAATAATAATTATAATTTGGTTGTTTGTTAAAATGATTATTGGATTTTTGTTTCTACTCGTTCCTAAAGTCAGAGTTTGATTGAAAGCCACTTTGGTTCAACGGATCTTTTGTTAAACTTTGTCGTTGTTTGAAAAGGTTTTTTCTTTTATATATCATACAAATATCTTGTCTTACTTTTTTATCCTATATATGTATATTCTTGTTAATGTACCTAACGAGATTTTTCATTGGTCATTGGATTGCAGAAGGCGTGGTGCACTCGAACTAAATGAACTGATCTATTAACTATAGGTTTCAGAAACCTAAAACCCAAAGCCATACTAGACCTATTCATCATACATGTGACTGCATGGTAAGTTATATGTGGTGTACGTGGTTATAATATATTGATTTCTAGTGAGATGTCCTCCTCATTGTCCTTTTACTTTGCTCGTTAGGTTTAAAAATACTACGCCAAGGGCCTATGTCCATCTCCTTGTTGCAAAAGATGCGAATATAGGTTGGCAGATATTGTCATATCACATTTTATATAATACGCGATGAACGTATGGATATACAAATACACCAATGTTTGTTTTACTTTAGAAACTGCAGCTTGGTAGAGATCTATATGTAAGACATTTTTGCCCCTAAAGGTAATTTTTAAATTTCCTATAAAGTGGACAGTTATTAATTGTAATTTTGACTTTTTAATAAATTATCGGTTAAGTTACGTAATTTGATCCAGATAAGGGTAATAAATTGGCCCAATAAATGATCTAGATTAATGGGTCAAGGTCTGGGTGAAAAATGGATCCCTTTTAGTGTAGACCTGGTCCATATCGACCTTATGATGGGAAAGCCCAATATGAAAGCTATATAAATAGGTCATCGTCTCCTGCAGTTGCTCATATCAATCGTAAGCATGTGATTCTCTGACCCGTTAAGAGAGCTTATGTATTGAAAAAATTGTAGAAAGACCAAAAGCACGTATCAGGAAACACTTTCCGTAAAGGTCCCGGGAGATTCGCGATCGTTTGGAGCTAGGAATCAGCATCGGAATCAGATATGGAATTGAAATCAGGTATTCCGCATTTCTTTAGTTTTTAACCCTTTCATGTAAGATCTTAGGTATGTAATAAGGTATGTATTACGTATTACACGTGATATCAGAGCGGTTACGTGATCGGGTTGCCGGAAACGAAGGTTTTTCGATTTTTCATCTCATATGGTTTTCCTCGATTTTTCATTCATTTTTTGGATTTTTACGTATATAATTACGTAAAAGTAGTATAAATAAGGCTAGCTATGAAAAACGGATCGAAAACAGACTGAATGGAGTGAAAAATCACATTTCGGGACGCCAAAAATTGTCTCCAACATCGGAGGTACAAGGAACATTGAGCGCTTGCGGTGCACGAGCCAACTAGACGTTGCAACGTCCCTCCAGCGAGCGACGGACGTGTGTTGTGTGTGCACCGTAAGCGTGACCCACGACCTATTCCCCCAAAAGCGTGGGACGGCGGGCGCGTGTCACACACGCCCACATCCATCCATACAGGTGGCACGTCGGATGGACGACATATGGTATAGTAGGTGCGCGTATGCGCTTGGAGGGAGTGTGCCGCACACGCACCAAACGTATCTAGAGTGAATCAGCGCACATGTGCAATGCACGCGTGCCTCCGAGCATATGCAACTGTTGTGTGCCTCCACGTCAACCAGTTGACGTCAGCTATACTGCTGGAACCCCTCCCCGGGCAGGTCCACGGCCCGACGTCCTAAGTGACATCTGGACCTGTGGCCCACGGGGGAGGAATTCCCCACCAGTGATACTTAA
>JANQAP020000163.1:574304-589067 GCA_026874005.2 Erythroxylum coriaceum
TTTGAAATAACCCTACAGGGTAATAAGCTCACGTTTTATGATATTCTGGATAGTTGGGCTCCGAAAACGGGGTCCAATACGGTAATTATATCATATAACCACATTTGGAGCAAATTAAGTACCAAATATAACAAAGTATAAAATATCAAGCAAAATATATCAAATATGGGTGTAAAAATATAGTCAAATATACATCTATCAATGATAGTATAATCAACTATCAATGATAGTATAATCAACACCTAGGGTTTGATGATAACCCTTGGCTACAAGACAAGCTTTATAATGCCCGAGAGAACAATCAGAATTTCTTTTGATATGAAAAACTCATTTAAAACTAACAATATTTGTGTTTGGTGGACGAGGAACAAGAGTTTGTGCGTTATTGCGATGGAGAGAGCTGAGCTCTTCAAGTATAATTTCGCATTAGTGAGAAATTTTGTTGTCTTGAGTAAAGGACGTATGGTTTGAAGGAGTATTTTGGGTGGCCATAGTGTAAGCTATATACTCAGAAAAGTTATGAGGGGTATATGTATGACCTCGAGTATGTATGATCATAGGATGAGTAGGTTGTTGTGATGAGTTTTCGATATGGGAGGAGGAAGTATAGGGTAGAGGTGGAAGAGGTAAAGGTAAAGGAATAAGAGAGGAGGAAGGTGAGGTAGAGGATGACATGGGTAGATTTTTATAGGGAAAGAGAAGTTTAAGGAAGCGTATATGAAGGGAAATGTAAAGTTTATTGATGATGGGATCAAAGCACTAATAACCCTTATATTAGGAGGAATAACTAAGAATAACACATTATATAGACTTTGGTGTAATTTTCTCTGTATGGGTAAAGTCGAGATAGGGAAAACAAGCACAATCAAATACTCGAAGATGAGCAAAGTTAGGCTTGGTATAATAAAAGACTTCATAGGAGATTTGCGATGAAGAATAGAACTAGGTAATAGATTGATAAGGTAAATAGCAATGGTGAATGATTCAAACCAATGAAACTTAAGGAGGGAGGCGTAAAGGAGAAGAGGGAGATTGGTTTTAATTGTGTGATGAATTCTACGCTCAACAAGGCCATTTTGTTAGGGTGTATAATGGCAAGAGATACAAAAGGTGATATTATTAGAAAGAATATAGTAAGCAAAGGTATATTTAATGAGTTCCATTACATTGTAAGGTTTGTATGGTAATGGAGAATAGATTTTTAGTGGTAGTTTTAAAGGATTAAAAACTAACAAGGCATGATTTTTGTGGGTAGAAAAAATCCATGTAAAATGACTAAATTCATCCACAAAGTTAATGAAATATCCATAACCAGAGTGCGAAAGTGATGGGGAAGGTCCCAAAATATCACAATGAATTAGTTATAAAGGTTAGAAAACAATTCGAGAAGAAATAGGAAATAAACGATGAACACTTTCGCCTTGAATATAAGAAGTATGTAGATTAATAACAATTAAGTCAAAAGGCAAGATATGAACTAATCTGGATAGTGTGGATTGACATGGATGTTCAAGATGTTGATGCCACAAATTTATTAAAGTTGAAGCAATTGTGAGAGCAACATGATTTATAAAGTGCAGTGGAATCTTTATTGGATAAAGGCTACTATAGATAAGACCTATGAGGAGTGATATATTGGATTTGAGGTCCTTCACAACATAACCAAATGGATTAAAATCAATAATACAAAACTTATCAGTGACAAATTTTGTAGATAAAAGATTAGCAATAATATGATAAACAATCAAAATATCACGAAGATGAAGAGTATAGGAATAAGTGGGAAAGGTTAAGGTACCAGTAGATGAAATAGGAAGAGTGCGTCCAATATCGATAACTACTTAACTGGATCCTTAATATATATATTGTAACAGATTTTACGATATGAGAATTTAAAGTCATATGAGTAGTGGCGCTAGTATATTGTAAACATTCAGTAACATTATTGGTGTTGAAGGGAGTTGGGTCATGATCTGGTTGGATATTCATGGCAGAGAAGGCTATGGTAATATTATTTGTAGTACAGCAAAATCTAGTTAAGTGGCTACAAGATTCGTGGTACCGAAAGGGACAGTAAGCAATAATTTGTTCCCATTTCTAATAAATTTGACATTGGATAGGTTGTTTATTATTGAATGGTCTTAGGATAAGATGGGTTATATTAGGTTTGGGTTTAAAATTGGGATTAGGCAGGAGTATAAATAGAAGAGGGCTTATACAATTGGGCTTCATTAAACTGCACAGGTCTAGATGGGTTTTGTAAATTTTATGGTCTATTAAAGTTGGGGAAAGCTAGGAAATGGAAAGCAAGAGACTTACATTAAGTTTTTTTCTATAAAAGACAAAGTAAGATAAATACTCGTGCCTAAAAATAACATAAAGAAAAGATGACAGAGATACTTTTACAATCTTTTTAATGAAGGCATATAGTATAACATCTCTATAGGTGCTCTTAGCATGTCCAAAAGGTATCGTAACTTTATTTATTACTAGCAGATCAGAAGGGAAGAAAATCAAAGAGCTTTAAGGAAGGTGAAGAGTGGAGGGGCAGTAAGGCCTAGTGAGATACCTATAAAGGTGTGGAAAAGCCTAAGCAAATATGATTTTACTTGATTAGCCAAACTTTTTAATGTGATCCTTAAGTCTACTAAAATGTCAGGTGAGTGAAGACTTAGTATGCTAATTCCTCTATATAAGAACAAAGGGGACATCCAAAGCTGTAATAATTATAAAGGCATCAAAATACTTAGTCACACTATGAAGTTATATGAGAAGATGATCAAGAAGAGAGTACGAAAGGATGCACCTATCTGAGAGAGCCAGTTTAGTTTCACATCAGGAAGGTCCACAATATAAACTTTACATATCATTAGATGATTAATGAAGTATTACAGGGAAAGATAGCATAAACTACATATGGATTTTATTAACATAGAGAAAACTTATGACAGAGTACTTAAGGAAATCATATGGAGATGTTTAGAAGTTAAGGGAGTTCTTATGATCATTATAAGGGTTATTAGAGATATGTATAAAGGTGTAAAGACTAGAGTAAGGATGATAGTAGGAGATATAAAGCATTTTTCTATCAATATTAGACTACACCAAGGCTCTTAATTAAGCCCCATTTTGTTTGCAACAGTAATAGATGAGCTCACTAAGAATATCTAGTGCCTTGGTGTCAATGTCAAGCTAGAACTTTAGAGGGATACGTTAGAGTTGAAGGGTTTTTAATTGAGCATGATTAAGATTGAATGCTTAAAGTGTAACTTTTTAGGCTATAGAGTGGCTTCTGATGTGGAGGTAAATATTGGCTCAGGAGTTATACTATAAAAAGAGTGTTTTAAGTATCTAAGATCTATCATTTAAAGCAATGGAGAGATTGATGAAGATATTGTTCACAATATTAGTCCATCAAATATGTGCATAGTCACAAGTTAATGGTGGCAGAGATAAGAATGCTTCGTTGGATATATAACCTTACTAGAAGAGATAAGGTTAGGAATGTAATGATAGAAGAAAAATTAAAGGTAAATAATATTAATAAAAAAGAGAGATAAAACTTAGGTGGCTCAGATATGTTAAAAGGAAACATCCCAATGCTCAGTGATAAGATGCGAGAAGATTGTACTTAGAATTGTAAGAGGAAAAAAAGAAGGCCTAAGAAGAAATGGAAGGAGGTGATTAAGAATAATATGGTTCTACTGCAACTTACCAAGAACGTGACCCTCAATAGAAAACTTTAATGGACTAAGATAGTATAAAGGATCTCATATAGAGAGATCTTCTCTTTCTCATAGGTCTCTTAAACATTTTTCTTCGAGTCTTATGTCTTGTATTTAACCTAAATATTTAATATGTAATACTTTCCTCTTAGTTATTTAGCCTAAACATTTCTTTGCTTAGTCTAAACATTTTCTTGTAATATCTCATTTCTTTTATTTATTTACTTGTCTTCATTTTTGTTTGTATATTTCTTTACTTTTTTATTTTTTATTTTTATTTTTATTCCTTACCTTGTTCTATATTTATTGCATTATTTATTTTTATATTTTATTCACACATATTGATTTATATTTATTATTATCTTTTATGTCTATTTTTATTTTTTATTATTATTACTTTATTATTTTAATATGTATCTTCTATTAATTTTTCTTTTTATATTTTATTTTATATTTGTATATTAGTTATTTATTTACTTAATGTGTATATACATATATTTTTTTTTATGTGGGTGTATTAGAAATACTCTCTCTACCATAAAAGTAATGTTACGTACTTTTGAACTTCCCTAAACTTCACGTATTAGCAGAACTTCTACTGAAAAGTTAATGTTATTGTTGTTGTATTAAAGATTTCAGCTCGCCAATTTTGATGCCCATGAGAATTAGGGCTAAGAAATGAGTGTCGCCCTCTCCGTGTCTTTCTGTCGCCCCTGCCATATGAGCTATAGGTTGAGTGATTGTTGTTGGAGAAGGTAGCGAAGGCTGAATCCGATAAAGGTGAGGCACTAAAGGAGATTAATCGTTATTCATAAAACAGAAGTTTCGCTTTGAGTTCTGTAAAGGTGATTCTTATGTTGTGATCTTCTATAGCTTTTATAAATTACTTAAATTTTGCGGGTAGTCTATTTAAGGTGAAGAGAATGAGGTCTTTATCTGATATTGAATCTCTAATTGCTACAAGTTTTTCTACAGTAGTGGACACGACATTAAGATAGTCGATAATAATGTGAAGCTTTTTTCAGAGTGTGAAGCTTCTGATAAAGGAGAGATCTTTGACATCCTAACCATCACATGAAGTGTTTTTCAAGTCCTACTCAGAGAGGAGTTGCGTAATGCTCGAGCACAAGTCGTGCAGCTAAGTTAGAGAGTGATCCAGAGAGGAAGTAGTAAAGCAGTTGGTCAACTTTATTCCATTTTAATGTATTCAGTGGATCGAGAATCTTAGTATTCTTCACGATTATGATGATTTACGATTGCAGTTTGTATCCCCTATTGATTTAGCTATCATCTTGCATTTTCCTAAAGTCCATTTGTAAATAGTCTTCAATGCCAAGGGAGTTGCTGGAACTCAGTATCTCCTCGTGCTATGGTCCATCTCCATTCTTTTTGCGAGAATAGAACCTTAAAAGCATATACTAGGAAACTAATAAGCTGGGCTTTTACCAACTTTTACGTGTAAGATAGATTGACATTAGATGACATACATTTATTGGCTGCAACAGAGGGCATCGTAAATTTTTCTTTCAATCGTAGGAATCGCACTCATTAATTTTGGTGCAAATAATAATCTATAATTCATATATTTTGGGTGAGTCACTTAACAAATAGTTAAGCTTAACTTAATCTAAAGTTAAAATCCAACAAAATCAAGGAATTTATTTTAAAAGAGTCTCTAAGAGTAGATTTCAAGATCTAGAATTTAGAATTACTCTTTTAACCACTTAAACTGACTCCTAAAGAGTAGGGTAATATAGTTTTGCGTCTTTATGTGATGCTACTTTAAGTATTAGACACTCCAAAGTAGCTTCTTTCATTTATAATCAGTGGATTTGTTACATAAATTGTAGTGCATCTTTTTATAGTTGTAAATGTTAGAGATATAGTAAGTTTATTATTGATTCCATCACTTAATTAGTTTCTTTTAGATTGATGTCCTTTAAAGATTGTTTTAGACATTAGGTTAGATAAGAATTAAGATTAAGCTGAAATTTTAAAGCTTTTGTCACGTATTTATCTGACAGTTTCAGATATTTCTTTCACTAAAACCATAACTTGTGAAACAGCAAAAAAAAAAAAAAAAAGGGGACAAGTTGAAAGAGGAGTTCCAAAACAATGAAAAGAATTGACAAATGCAATTGTTGAATTTGAGAAGAGAGCTTAAACTCTCAATATAAAGGATCTTGAATATGAAAAAAAGGTATATAGATGGAGCAATAAAGTTGTAAATCATTGAAAAGTTTCTTTTTACTCGTCTTAAGACAACTAAATCAAAAATCTCATCTTTATAAATTTCAAGACTTTTCTAAGCTTTATGTTACTAAAGTGGCTAATGCTTTATATGGAATTGAGTTAAAGGATCTTTTAGGAAATAAGAAAAAAGGAGACATTAAAGGTGTCAGAAGTTTTTTCAAGGATGGAATACAATCCAATAAAGATGATCGTAACCAAACTAGTAATAAAGAGGAGAAAGGACATGTTGATAATAATGATAAAGAAAGTAATTTTTCTATAAGAAGACTATTCGTACACTAAAGTTTTATTGATATAGGCTAAATATAAATTTCAATCATGTAATCAATTAGGCACTACAACAAAGTTGACCTTTGGCTACCAAAAAATTTGTTGCTGAAGGTACCAAAATCGTCGCTAATATATAGGAATTCACGATGATTTAATTTCATCGTCAAGATCTCTGTTCAACTCTATTCACTTCTCTAGTTTATGCTTCTACTTGATCCTATGAGAATTGAATTAACTATTAAAGCTTTTTCCTTAACACTACCACCGTTGGTGATAATGGTGTAGATTCGTATTTTTTTAGGTTCATTAAGATTATATGTTTTTCTGTTTCTTAGTCATATCAATTTTATCATATGAAGTTGTCTCAGTTAATAGATCATAAAATTAACATTGCAGGAATGTTAGAACAAATTTGTGGGGAAGTGGGATATTTGTGTGCCCTAATGATTATCCAAGATCTCCAAAGTAATTCTGTTACTGTTTTTACTTATTTACATTGTTTCTATTCTTTATTATAAGTTCAGGTTTAAGATGTTCTCTCTTGTTAATGCTTCTAGTCAAAAATAATACATTATATTTATATCCATGTTCAAAATTAATGCTTGGATTAATCACAACTACAAATATAATTAGTGAACTTTGCCTTGTTCTACAAGAAAATTGGGGTTTGGTGATGGAAATTACTGACAAAATATGAAGGTTTTCTGTCGGTAAGCAAAGTTGGTGACGCAAATTAGCGACGGTAACTTTTGTGTCGTCAATAAATTTACCAATGGATTAGCGACGGTCAAAGTTTTGGAAATATTTCAAAAAATATAGCGACGATAAGTTGGTTCCATCAGTAAATTTACTACTAAATTTTACTGACGGATGTTGTTATTTCGTCGATAAATGCACTAATATTTTTTCAATTTTTTCCTAAATTTAATTAAATTTGTACATTTAATTTTGATTGATAATCTTATAATTGATAATTAATTTCTACAGTTATCTATTGATAATATTTTGATTTTTTCTACATTTAATTTGTTTAAATAATAAGTTGATTGATAATATAAAGTAAAAATTATCTTAATTAATAATAAGTAATTTATTATCTACAAAAATAAGTATCTAATTGATACAAAATGACTTGAGAGTAGCTACAACTAAGCTATGCAGTTGGTGAATGCGGATGTTCTGACTGCCGCGATGATATATTGCCCCTTCCCTTCAACTCATCCACCTTATTACGGAGATGGGCTCTTTATTCAATTGACTGCGGCAATTGAGTTGCCAATGTCTGTACTATGCTCCCAAGTTGATCAACTCTCTCATTGGACGGACGATCTATTAGATGCAGTTGTACTGATGTGGAGGATTGGGAATAGCATGTATTCACAAATGAACCTAAGCTGAAGATCCTTCCACGACGGTCTCTATCACCTATTGCATCAAGATACGTTTGACTCTCAGCAAAAGTTTCAGAGTGCTGAGACTGTCATTGAATGCTTTCTTGTATTTAAACCTATTAGGAGGTAATGTTTATGTTAAGAAGTGATAATTATTAAGAATTAATATTAAAACATAAATTTCACATACATTATGTTCTCTACATCAGTTGTTGACAGAGATCACACCATCTTGCTTTTTAGTATGGGTATGCAAAAAAAGTTGACGGAGTATAGGCCTCCTGCCTATAGACTTTTCTTGCATCAAAATAAAATGTTAGAAGTGAACTATAATTTACAAAAATTTTGGCAGAATTTCCTCTATTTTATGATATTTACCCCTTGTTGAACAAAGAAAGTAACTCAATAACAAAGGCATATATAGCATCAGACATTTATAACATTATCATTCTCCATAATACACAAATATTTTCATTACAAAAGTCACGCATCAAATTAAATTGAAATCAAATTTTATACATCAAAGTAAAAAAAATCAAAATATATGTAAGGTGTAGATGCTGATAAGTTTCTTTGCATGCTCCTAGTGGGTAATAGATCCTCCATTGTGTATAGGAAGACCATCTCCCTCCGATCCTCCACCTTTATTTACAAAATTGCTCTTTGAAATGGATATTGCCTCCAGTGATGTCCAATACTGTTGCCAATGACTCTATATTTCTTCAGATATATAAAGAGGTCGTATACCAGTCTTGTGTATCGCACTAAGAAAGTCTCTATAACATGTACAAGCTCACCTCTCCCTTACTTTATAAATAACCATGTCAAATTTGGAATCCCAAAAAAAATCTTTCTGAAAAAAACATACCATTAGTACTTATAATCTACAATATTTATCTAATTAATGTATAAAATTAATTATATAAAAATAAAAAAGAATATATTTTTTATACCTCAAACTCTTGATAATAAAAATCCTTTGTTGCCTGAGAGATATTCTTCCATATATAACCCTTAAGATCAATCTTCTCCTTAAACTTGAATGTCATGTTTCTTGAGCACGTTCTAGAAGGAACCAACCTAATATAAAAACAATTTTAGATCATTTTCAAATTAAAACCTATAACTTCATTATAAACCTATGGTGTTTCATGTATTTTTCACTCATAGGTTGTTGATAATTGTGATGTAAGTTCTTCTATCAACTCCCTTATCTTCAGGCTGAAATTCGCCTCCTTTATCCGTAACGTTTACCCCTGATATCTCTGTTAGTATAGGGGTAGTGGATGAAGGAGAAAAGGTGGATGTTGCAACATCAGGTATAGAAGGTGACTATGCAGGGATTGTAGGTCAGGAAAGTGATGCCTCATCTGGATGTGCAGTAGGTTGACGTATAGATCTTGTAGCATCTACAAAAGATGATGCTTCACCTGGACCTGCATTGGTTAATGGAAATCATGGTAACCTGATCCTTGGCCTAATCTTATCTTATTTTCTCTTTGGTGACATATTTTTAACCTGAAATTCACATTTTATTGAATATTCTAGTAATATAACAATATAAATTCAATATATAACAATATATTATTGATGTAATAATAGTTTATTTCATATAATATTCTATTTCAAACACAAATTAATTGTTATTACAAACCCTTTTCTTAACAAATGGAGATTCACTTTATCAATAGGAAGAAAAAGAATATGTTTGCACTTTTTACATAGACATCTGATCTTTGGGTCATCCATATATGCAGGTTGAGAACATGCATAATGAATAAAAGCTTCAACTCCCTTAACAAACTCAAGATGAATAAAACCATCGAGTGTTAATCGTCTATACATCCAAGATCTATCAACATTACTCATTTCTATAAAACTGTTATTTAAAACAGTGATTTCATAGTTAGTATCCTTTATTTCTCCTAAGTTTACAGAACATTTAATCTTTACTTTACATAACATCCCCTAATTTTTACAAGTCTTTGATCATTTTCCCTCCAAATTGAAACCAACCTATCCCACTGTATGAGTTCACAATTAGAAAACTCAAACACAACCAATTCCATGATTGGACAATTACCACATTAATCCAAAGTTTGATTTTAAATAAGCACTATGGTATGTAAAATTGTTTACACCAGTGAATCAAGAAAGCAAGTTCTCATTATAACTCCTAGTCTCATGGAATTTTTCACCGATAAGCCTCATAGGAGCTGCATCACGGGTTTCCATCCTATATACTGTCCTATGGGTTTATTATACAAAGAATTGTCATGTTTATTAAACCTACAAATTTCTTATGTTAATACTAAGTTTGAATTAATCACATTGAAGTTCAAGTATTTATGTTTGAATTAATCACCTATAATTGATTTTAATATTATGGTACATGGCATTGTTTACACCTATGAATCAAGAAAGCAAGTTCTCGCTGTGACTCTTAGGCTGGTGGAATTTTCCACTGATAAGCCTCATAGGAAGTGTATAACAGATTTATAGCCTATATACCGTCCTACGAGTTTATTATGCATTGGATCATTTATAAGATCTCAAACTTATTCCACATACAATAAATACTTATGTAATCATACATTTACTCATCAGTGATTCAAAACAAATCTAAACGTAAATATTTAGAATATTAAAGAAGAACATAAAAACTCATTAATGATTATAAGCATATTCTAAACAACACAAAATCAAGACCTTCTTTGCATTCACACAAAACCCAAACACAAATACTCATACTATTAAGGCAACACATATGGTAGACATTAGTTGGATGACTTACTTGGATGGACGGACAACCACAGACTACAAAAAAGAAGGATAAGTGATGCTCTTCAACATAAAATAAGGTCTGCGAAAAAGAATATTTCATATTTAATATAATACACTTATTCAATAGTTTTGTATTTATATTTATCGCATACAATGCCAAATTTCACTATAAGCATTAACACTGAAACTCTTACAATCAATTATAAGTATAATGTCAACAAAAGCATGTGATATATACCAACACATACAGAACACTTCCAACATATGATATAAACATCAAGTCTTTAAAGGTAAAACTAACTATAATTCACATATAAAGAAATAAAAAGGCATACAACAATCATAATATGGACCATACTAGCCTAATCCAATTGCAAAATTATCAACATTATTCTTCCTGTGTAATAGGGTCAAGAAATTTGGCGCCTAATAATATTATTTCTTTCTATATATTCCCTCAAATGTGAAGTGCAGAGTAGAGGAACAATTACTTTTACTCACTGTTGAGTTAACCATCTTCTCGTCATTTTATTTTGATGGAAGAATTTCAAAAATGTATGTTGGGAAAGTAATAGAAACTCACTTCTAGTGTTTATGTTTTAGATTTGTTCTTCTTTGTTCTGCATAGTTCTTACTTTTCTTATCATTTTTATTACAAAAATGTGTTGCATTTTGCAACCACTACTTGCCTTTTACCTTTTAATGCAATTGAGGCAGATATGATTTATTTGAGTTCACAATTAATAAAAGCTAACCATGTTAGCAAAAGTCATATTAAAGGAAATATAAGTTTACATAACTTACAACTAATACATTATTTTTACTAGCATCATTACCAATAATATCTATAAGAGCAAAATCCTTTCCTAAAATATGAAATCATTAATCCATAAGTTCATTGGTGTGATTTTATCTGAATTTTGGTTATAAAAGATAGACATAGATGATGCAAGTAATTAAATTCACTCAACATCACACGATTACATAAGTGCTTTTGAATTTTGGTCAACTTCTTCCATTACAGGTCATATACATTATCAATAATATATTACATGTTACAAGGTGCATATGACATATAAATATGAACCTACTATAACAAATGATCCAGGATATCAATACTTATACCACAATTCTAACATAAAACATGTAAATTCCACAGTTGTTTTATTCATCAATAGCCATACATACTCAAAGTGTTATCCTATCTCTATAATTCAACTTAATAACAATGTATAATAAGAAAATATTCAAAAAGAGATAAACATAATGACTTTGTTACTTCTTCTGTTGCCTTGGGAATTCTTTTACATAAGTGATAAAATAAATGGATCACAGAACTTTGTTATTGTATTCCATACTAAAATAAACCAAAACTTGTCATAAGACTTGTAATAGCCGGTTTTCAAAACTTACCAAGGGTTAGAATGTTAGACTTTTGAGTCATATTATTTTAGAATTTATGAGGTGCATTTCATTGATATGCATAACATGAGCATATACACACGTGAATGTTAATTTAGAAAACATTGCAAAGATATTATATGCACTTTGATTTAGAAAACATTACAAAGATATTATATGCACTCAATTGACATATTTTGAGGTATGAAAGGTTTAAAATGATTATGATATGATTGTGTATTATTTATGTCTTAAATTTTGGTTTGATGGATTATAATTAGTAATTTGGAGTTAATTGTAACAATTGGAAGAGTGATGAATTAAAATGTAAGTTTAGTTTAGGAAAAATATCAAGTGGTAAGACAAGTTAACACATGGAAAATTAGGATGACTAAGCCTATAAAATGAGAGACATTTGGCATAGAAAATTAAGTGACTAATAGTAGTAGTGATTAAGTGATAAATGGCCTAAGGTTTTGATGACATTTGATGGCCACATAAGAGGACATGTAGCTTATCTCCTTGGATGACATGTGTCCTTTTAAAATAAGGACACTTTGCACTAAAAGGCTTAAGCAAATGTAGAGTCACTTATCTTTCCTGAAGTTTCTGCTACAAGCTTTCTTCTCCTTTCCTCTCACCACCGAAACATCCATACCCTCACATCTCTATGTTTGACCTGCGTTTGTGTTCAATTACCACACCAAAATCCATGCTTTTACCCTTCATAAATATAGTTATAGAACCAGATCATTGTTGTACTTGCTACTATCTTTTGATCTTTACTGAAAACCATTCTACTTCCACCATGTTCTTGGAATTGTGCTTGTATGAATGGAAGGCTAGGTTATTTAATAATTGAGAAGGAAATTGAGCTGATCAAGTAAGTGAAAGACTAATCTCTTGTGACATATGTTAATAGAACTTAATGATGACTGAATTAGAGATGGATTGATTGTGATATTGGAGTGAAATGAGTGCTGGAAAATGATGCATGAATGATAGTTTATGATCTGCTTTTGCATTCATGAAAGACAATAGTTTATGAGATGCCAAAAGAATGATTTAAGTTGGAATTAGAGATGAATTTGATGAGGAATTGAAGTATAATTAAGGTATAATTAATGGACTCTTATGAAGGTGTTTGAATATTGAAAATTGAGGGAAATTGGATATTGCACTTCGGGGCACTTATTCCACAATCGTGGGAAGGTCCCCCATTATCGTGGCTAAAGCTTTGAAATGATAATTTCAGTTTTATCAATTTATTGAAACAAATAAGGATAAGTCATTCTACATTGGTGTATTTGGACTTGATTAAGGCTTGAAATGAACCTAGATTGTTGCTTGATTAATTGGTTAAGTGTTAGATAAGTTTAGGTTGTTAATTGATGTCATTACTTAATAAATGGATTGTCTTGATATCAATGTATTTAAATCTGGAAATTTTGAGTTGTTAAAGGAATAAAGGTGTTCTTATGAATGCAAATATGATCCAAAAGATATGAGTAAGGTGTATTAGGTATGAATGAATGAGAATTGGGAAATTGTGTGAATGTATATTGCTAGAAAAGGTTGATGAATGTATGATTGATGGATTTAGAGTAATCAAACTTACTCAAGGTATAAACCTAAATACAAAGTGGTAATTACAAGCTATAATAATTGAATAGTCAAGACATGTGAATAAGAATACATACCTAGAAAGGTAAATTCAGCATGCATTGAACATGTCACAAATACATGTACATGATTGTATAGTAATATGATTGAACAAATTAGTGATTGTGAACTATGTGTGTATTACTTGACTATAAATGCACAAGTTGATCGCCAACACCTAGACATTGCCAGATCATCAAGGCAATAACTTTTCTAGAGTGTACTGTGAGTTAACCTAGATGTGTAAACTCAATTATATGTGCTTCTGTTGAATTGTATGTGTAATGTGGAATGTCTGAACAATTGAATGATGAACGCCGGGACTTAGATCCGAAGAATTTGATATATGACATAAGCACATTGAATGAAAAGTACTAAAAGCATAATATGTGAATTGATGCATCTCATTACATTGAAATGTATGATCAGATAAAAGAGTTATGATTGAAGTAGCCAATGTGTGAAAAAGAGCTTTAAGCTCAGGATTGTGCACAAAGAGCCATAGGCTCAAATGACAATGAGCCCGATATCTACAACAGATATGGGACAGTATATGAAATAAACCTGGTATCCATAATAGATATGGGACAGTAAATTAGGTTAATAGGTGCTCGGTCACAACAAAGCAAAATAAGAAAGAAATCACATATGCATTTGCATGTACAATTATACATGTATTATATGAATGATTGTGATGAATTATTGAATTGTTCTGAAATAGTGATACACAATGTTCATATACAGTACTTGTTGAAATATGAAAAAATGTGATGTGGTATTCAATACTGGATTTGTAATATACTTGCTGAATTAAGTTATGTAATTTATTTTGTTGTTCTTACTATCACTCATCGAAATTGCAAATGTTGATTTTCATGTTCAAAGAAGTTCTACCTATTGAGGTTATATAGTAGAAGTCTAGTACTTGCATTATGGGGATAAGAATGGCTCAAAGATCTGGTCAGCTGATATCTAAAGAGTCTAGTTTAAAATGTTTTCAGTTAGCATCCCATTTTATGTTGAACATTTTGTATAGAGTATTAAACTCTCAAATGTTATGTAATGTATATAAATTGTCAGACCCTGTTACCGGAACCTGACTTCTCATACATGCTTATTCATTTGGAGTCTGACTCTTGTTCATGCATACTTGCTCTGACACCATAGTCTGTCACTTTCATGCATGTAGAATATCTTACCACGTAAGTTATCTTCCAGAGATAACACCTTAATCACTTTCGGATTATCTTCTCAAAACTCCCCTTTATTAGTCTCAG
>JANQAP020000163.1:647123-657614 GCA_026874005.2 Erythroxylum coriaceum
CATTTATTCGTTGCAATTCATAACCTCTGTTATACCTTTACATCTTTTTTTAATTTTGACAATGAAACTTGAAATCAAATCAATAATGATAAGAAAATACACATGATAAGAAAATACACATTAAACATGTAAATATATATCTGAACATAAGTCTATTTATAGGTATTAAAGATTAACAAACCTATAGATCCCTCTGTACTAGTTGATTAATTATTTTTTGAGGAAGAATGAGGTTATGGCTGACCAATTTCATTGGTGGCTGAGGTCAAATGTTGTTGTTTACTAAGAACTGATTGATCTGGTTGAAGTTGCACATCCCTCTGTTTTATAATTTTGATACCTACCATCTTCTTCCCTTTGTTTCTAAATCCGATTACTATATAAAAGGGAAAAGTTAGATTATTAAAGCAAAGTTATATATGCTTAATTGATTATGAATTTATTCTATAACACTTAGTGATTATTGCTATGAAAATGCTTAAGATACTCACTTTAGTTTATATATGGTTTTAGGCACAATTCAGAAGTGAAGAAGCTAAAGTGAGTCGAAAGCAATGTATTTGGGTTGTTTTCTAAAGATTCTCTCTCACTTTTCTTCATGGAGCAAGAAGAAGAAGAAGGAGATTAAAAGAAGAAGAAAAGATAAAGCATAAAAGAATGGAGAATGAAGCATGCTCAGTGTCTCACGCCCATGCAACACTTCTCATGGCTATAAGAAGCTGTGTCACCACCGTGACAAGTGTTACACACTAGTCACACCCGTGACATACCTACTCATCATGAGAATTGCCAGTTGTCCATTAAACCTTACATTTTTTGTATAAAAGCAACATATTCGAAAGATATGAAAGTTTTGTGTTTTTGACTAGGAGAAAACCAAAAGTGAAGCTTTAAGAGAAGATGAGGAGAAGGGGCAAAGCTCCATCCATTTGGATACCCATGGAGAGTTAGCATCCCAATACCAATTCGGAGGTGACATCGACATCGACGACCCAATTAAGCATTTCTTCTTTGTATTTGTTGTTTCTTTCTCTCTTTAGGAATTGATTGTGTTATCCTTTACGTATAGATTTGGATTTTGTGTATGAATGATCATATTCTTGTTAGCATTCGATTATTTGTGTATGAACTCATAGCTAAAATTTCAATATAATCCATAATTGTTATATTTGAGAATCTTTTGTCGTAAATAATGGTTCGTAATCATTAAGGATAACATAATCTAGGTTAAATGACCCAAGCGTATGTGGTTGTTGCTTAGATTGGTCTATTTTCCTAATTCGTAATGCAACTGTCTAATTTAATTTAAAGAACTTGTTTTAGGTTATTCAGTGGCTAGTTTAATTAACAAGGGTCTCTTAATTAAACACGACTTAATAGAAAATTGGGATTAACAAAGATTGTTGTTAATCTACGACCAATAATTGCTACGAGAGGTTTGAGAACAATAAATCAATGACGTATGTTCAACTGGGCGTAGGCCGAGATTAAACCAAAGAATCAGGCTCCCAACGAATTCTTCACTTTCATCATTTTCAAATGTTTTGTTTAATTTGTTTTTGTCAGTTTAGCTTCATTTTATTTTCTTATTTCAAAACCAAACCAACCCCCCCTCCCCCAAACATAAACATTGAGTATTTTCATAATAAAAGCTAACTGAACACTCTCTATGGGGTCGACCTAGACTCACCATTACTATAGTTGTAACTCTAGTTTATTTTTCATAACGTTACGACGTGCTAACGTCAATTTTGGCACCGTTATCTGGGAATGCAGTGTTTAGTTTTTGTTCTTGATTTTAATTGGTATTTTGTACATATTTGTTTATAATTAGTTTCTTTTCAATTATTTCTTAATCTTTTCACTTTTTTTTAGTGTTTATGCGATAAAATTTTTTAAAAAATTCATAGATGGAAGTAATTTTTTCTATAACTTATATTCTTAATCTTATAACCAAGTTTGGAATGATCATACTAACTTTACTTATGGATCAGATAATTAACAAAATTACTTCCATAATAGTTTGCTAGATGTATAACAATTTTCGTATAGACCAGAAGCTTATAATCACGACTCAGGTACATCTATGGAAGACTTGCTTAATCTTATAACTGTTAACAATATTTAACGTTAACAAAGTAATCAACAGAGTATACAACAGTTCTAGCAGGAAATGAGGCAAGTCCAACAAGATACAATGTCTAGGCTTCAGAATATAGTAAACCAGATGAGTTAGATGGCAGAAGCTCTCGATCGCCTTGAATCACAAAGAGAAGAGAAGCAATCATCTCAACCCGAAGCGTACCTACCGGACATTAGTGCAAAGACCTTACAAAGTGAATAGGAGAATGAGAATCTTGAGATAACGACTCAAGGAGTTGCTTGTGTTGAGGAAGTGGAGAAGGAGCTCAAAGTAGAAAAAGACATATTTTACTCGCCAAGAAGTGGAGAAGGAGGTCAAAGTAGAAAAAGACATATTTTTTAGCTCAAAGGTGAGTACTGAGTCTGTGATTATTGTTAATACTAACCCTTCACCTTTATGTAGCAGATTGGAGTAATTGGATGAGGAAGAAAAGGGTAAAGAGACATTTGAGATATTTCCAAAGTGCATGGACTCAGTAGAGATTATGATGATAGGGCATATGTTGAATATGGGAGGTCATCAACTGAGAACCTATTTGGAAAAACTTCACGTGGAGGAAGCTCAAACTGTGACACTCGAGGATCATAATTTTGACATATGAGGAAAGTATGAAGTCGAGCCAGTGATACTAAACAAAGGCGCTTCTTGGGAGGCAACCCAAGGAAAGTTAATTTCTTTTCTTTATATTTCCACATTTCTTTTTATATGCATGTGTGCTTTAAGTTTATTTGTTTCTTATTTGTTTTTATGTTTGCAATCAAAATGAGAGAGAGAATAAAACAAACAACTAAACATTTTCTCTTTTTCTATTACTTCTAGGATTATATAGTCATCATTAGAGAATGAATTGACTAGAGAAATTCATCGCAACTTGAGCATGTACTTTTTCTCTTGTGATTGGTCGATGTCCATTATCTTTAGAAATGTAGTGACTAGCGTAGACAAAAGCCAGTGAGATTTTGAGCCTTTATAGACTGACACATCTATATTGGTCTCATTTTCTTTTATGTATGTGTGACCTTCATGACATGTACATCCTAACTTTGCCTTGAATTTCTATTTGAGGCCATATTCTTATCACATGCATTAACATGAAAATGATTGGACATTCTTTGTTTTTCCAAACTATATAAGTAAAATAGCCTACCCATTTTATGATTTGTCCTTTTGATAAGCCCCTTTGAGCTTTATTTTCCTTTCTTTGTGTACTATCCATATTACATACTTTTAAACTTAACCCAATGTCCTACCCAAGCCATAAAGCTAGTGGAGCATTTGTGATTGTTGAGTTTATGGATGTACAAAATTCTAAATGTATGGGTATGCATATGTGTGGAATGGTTATAATTATTGGGAGGTCATTTTATATCTTATCATTGAAATTCCCATGTTGATGTAGTTTCTTTTAATTTTTATATAAAAAAAGAAAGGCAAAAGGAAAAAGAAAAAACGTTTAAATAAAATTATCAAGGAGGAAATGCATATGTGTTGCAAAGTTATTTATGAGTAATCTTTCCTACTAAAGTTGTATTGCATGGGTTACCTGAGTATATTGGATATGAGGTGGATGCTTTCAATGTCACTTCCTATGGTTACAAAGTCTTGTTTATGATCAAATTTTATAAGTGATTTGTAATTCTTATGGTTTATGGTGAGAGAGATTGAATTTGAGCTAGGAAATATAGTTTTTGCATTTATCATAGTTGATGTACACAATTGTGAATGAATGTTGGTTTTCGCAGTTAATGGTATATTAAGTGTTTTTCTTATTTCACTAGCTTTAATAGCTTTCATGCTACTTTACCTAAATACATCTCACCTCACCTTACCCACATTATAACCCTAAAAAGTCCTTTGATTCATGATTATGCATGTGAATCTTAGTGGTGGAGAAATGAAATGATATACAAAGTTGTGGAATGTCATGATCATGAATGGTGTTGAGTATAACTATGGATACATCTTGTTTAAACACATTTTCCAAATCTGCCTCTAGATTGTTCAGTTTCTAAAGGTGATGAATGTTGATTGATCATGAGTAGAAGCTTTGAATGTTAAGTTCTTGCTATGATTTTTGAAAGTCATTCATCTATGCTTATGATTATGTATTCTTAGAAAGTATGGGAATTAAGTTAATATTTTTTGGTCTATGATTTTAATTTAGATGTTTTGCCCCAGGACGGTCAAAAGCTAAGTGTGGGGTAAATTGACATGTGCTTAATTCACTATGAACTTATTCCATAACACTTAGTGATTAATGCTATGAAAATGTTTAAGATACTAATTTTAGTTTATACATAGTTTTAAGCACAATTCGGAAGCGAAGAAACTAAAGTGAGATGAAAGCATTGTATTTGGGCCATTTTTCAAAGATTCACTCTCACTTGTCTTCATGGAGCAAGAAGAAGAAGAAGGGGATTAAAAGAAGAAGACAAGATAAAGCATAAAAGAATGGAGAACGAAGCATGCTTACGACCATACATGGAGTGCATGTGTCTCACACCCATGCAACACTTCTCACGATCGTGAGAAGTTGTGTCACCACTGTGACAAGTGTATCATGGGTGTGACACACTAGTCACACCTGTGACACACCCACTCACCACCGTTAGAAGTGTCAGCTATCCATTAAACCCCACATTTTTCGTATAAAATCAACATATTGGTGACGGCCGAAAGATATGAAAGTTTTGTGTTTTCAACTCAGAGAAATTTTAGAGTGAAGCTTCAGGAGAAGATGAGGAGAAAGGGCAAAGCTCCATCTATTTGGAGACCTATAGAGAGCTAGCATCCCGACGCTGGTTTAAAGATGACATCAACGCCGATGCCAGTTAAGTATTTCTTTTTTGTATTTATTGTTTCTTTCTCACTTTAGGAATTAATTGTGTTATCTTATGCATATGGATTTGAGTTTTGTGTATGAATGATCATATTCTCATTAGCATTCAATTATTTATATATGAACCCATAGCTAGAATTTCAATATAATTCGTAATTGTTATATTTGAGATTCATTTGTATCGACTAATAGTTCGTAATTATTAGGGATAACAAAACCTATGTTAAATGACTCGAATGTATATGGTTATTGCTTAGATTGGTCTGTTTTCCTAATTAGTAATGCAATTGTCCAATTAAATCTAAAGAGCTTGTTCTAGGTTATTGGGTGGCTTAGTTTAATTAACGAGTGTCTTTTAATTAAACATGACCTAAAGGAAAACCGGGATTAACAGAGCTTATTGTTAATCTATGACCAATAGTTGCTAGGAGAGGTTTGAAAACAATAAATCAATGAAGTATGTTCAACTGGGTGTAGGCCGAGTTTAAACCAAAGAACCGAACTCCCAACAAATTCATCACTTTCATCATTTCAAAAGTTTTCTTTAATTTGTTTGTGTTTGTTTAGTTTCATTTTGTTTTCTTATTTCAAAAGGATATGTACATAAGTTGAAATTTAGCATTCTTAGATCAATTATGGAGCTTTAATTATCAATGAACCAAAAGTCTTTAATTTTGCAATTTAAAAGAATACACATTTGTTTTGAAGTTATGAACACAGGATAGATGCATTTGGGACCAAACATATAGTTGTAGAGATGGAAACTTTATGGCTACCCATATAAATATGTCATCATTGTTATCCATCATTCCTACTAAAAGGTTAAAGCATTTGCTGACAATTTCTACAAAGCATTTACAGGAAACGTCAGCAAGAAGAATAAAGTGGGATAACATAGTCTAGAAAGAAGACATTCAACCTGTACATATGGTAATCTTTTGGCTAGGAGTTAGAGGGAGACTGGATATAAAAGACAGAATGAAGTTTAATATAAATAATCCAAACTATGAATTATGCAAAGCTTAGATGGAAATAGTATATTATCTGCTGATAAACTGTAGGTACACGAAACAAATCTGAAAGAGGATACTAGCTAGGATAGGGGTTTGACTACCAGCTTAGAGGTGGGAAGAAATGGTAGATCGAGTCACCACAATGAATATGACCAGAAGTGCAAACTATAAATCATTAAAAATATACTTTGTAGCAATGGTGTATTTCATATGACGGGAGAGGAATAGAAGAATATTTAGAGGGGAAGCAAGAAAAATGGAACAAGTTTACCATAAAATAATTCTATATAACAAGCTCTCGATGCTAGCAAGAGGAGCAGCAGACAACCTCTCCCTAACATCAAAACATCATGGAATTTTGAATGAGAGGGTTATAATGAGAAAGACTATATAACCATGTTTTGTTTTACTCAGAAATTAAAAAGAGTTCCTTTATTCCTCTTTCTATCTACGTTCAGATTGTAACACGTTAAGGGTGTACTTTTTTGTTATATTTAATATAATTTTATTGTTTTTCAAAAAAAAGATGGATTATATAATATTTATAAGCATATATTATATCTGGGGGAATATTTTCTTTCATTCTTGAATCGATTAAAGGTGGATAATAAATCTATTTTTCACATCTTTGCCAATAAAGAAAAATATGAGGACTGTAGTCATAATAGTAGATGATGCAATAAAGAAATCCCATCAATATACAGTTAATACCTAGCCCATGTGAATTTAAAAATTTTACAAAATTCATCACATTTATTTGATTCATGTTATGTATAACAATATAAAATTCTTATTATTGTAAGTTCAAAACTAGGTGATGCTAAAGGTCTAAAACCATAATATGAGAAATCTTCATAGGCATGTACCTATCTATTTATTCAAGGTTTTGAATTTACTTAAATTGATGATGTATCATATCTACATTCTTGTTAGTATATAGTAAAGCATTAAATATTATACTAAGTAAGCAAAATGTTAATGCATTCCTTCATAAAAACTCATAAATTTGTCACAAAGAATTAAAAAAAAGTAGGACGTCTTTAACAGACCCTTCATCGAACAGTTGGTAGGCTTTCCTCAAACAAGAATGCAAGGTGGTAACAAAATGTCAACCATACACAACCAAAAACATAAACGCAATTCACTACCTTCCAAATACAAGCAAAAAACCATAGACCAAAAGGAGAACACAAAACCCAAAGAATGATAATGTAGCAGAAAAATATAACATAAAAAGGAGGCTTCTTGAAAACAAAACATAAAAACAATACCTAGCAGATGACTTACCTGGATAGATGGACAACCGGAGACGACCACAACAAACTAGAGATCACCACAATAGTCGAAGCTTTTTCAATGGAAAAACTAGAGGAAATATGACAGCAAAATAATGAAGATGAAGAGAGCTTCATTTTGAAACAAACGACGTCATTTTTTTATTAATTCAAAAGAAATATGGAAAACATTTAGTGATGATTCAAAAAAAAGTCACCAAATGTAGACCATTGGTGATGAATTCATAGAAACATCGCCAAAGGGTTAACCATTAACGACGATATCTCAAAATTATTTTTATTAATCGTTGCCAAATATTTTCATATATATTTATATATTTAACAAATTTTATGTAATATAGAAATTCAATAAAATATTATAGAATTTATATATAATAAATATATTTTTGGGACATCACATTAAATTACCAAATCATATATTTTAAAAGAGAAAAATAAAAAAGTATAAATCTATTGCAATATTAATTAATTTTGTGTTTAAACTTTTATAAATTTTTGAAATGACATTGTTCTTAGCTAAATTTATATTTATACTTAAAATCATTGTCAATAATATTTAATTTGATTTTTATGAATATGATATTAATTTTTATTATTCATTTCCATTTTTTATGATATTGTAATTATTTTTTAATTATATTGTAATTAATATAACGATATATGAATGCATAGAAAATAATTGTAATTGATATAATGATTTATGCATATTTAGAAAAGTCTCTGGAGAGAAAACATCTCTCCTACAATAAGCACAATCAAACGAAACCACATTTACCTCTCCTAAAACAAGCATGGTCAAAATGACAAGTAACTCGCAACTACTAACAAAAGCGAAAAAATGACAACGTTGTTGTAAGCAACAGACAAGGTAATCTATCTATAATAGTGTTTTATAAATAAGGTAAAGAAATCCTCCCCAACCAAAAGAGTCTCCAAATGCTTCCTAATTAGGGCTGAACCATCGAAGGCAATCTTCTTCTCCGAGTTGATCAAGTTGCCAGGTACGGGTTCCTTTGTCTTGCTTTTTACCTTTTGTTCTTCTTTTTACCTTGGTCGTTATTCTCCAATAGCTAGTCATTAGCTTTCTCTTGGAGAAGTCATTGATCACTCTTATCCCATCCCCAGTGAAAGCTAACCTCGAGGTATAAAATTACTTGATTCTTTTGTACTAACTAAGTGTCTTCTTGCTTTATTCAAATTTCTAGCTAGTAGTTAGAGATCCTAGGGTCTTGTTTTGGAGAGACAACTTCGATCCTCAATCTTCATTCAACTCTTCAGGTAAGTCTTCCCTCTTTGTAAATTTTTATTTAACTGCTCTAAAGTTGATATGTTCATCTGCTTGGATTCCTTGCATGCGTTTTCTGTGTGATTTCTGCATCTTATTAATTGCCTACAGTTATCCTTCCTGTTTCTATACTTCCTCCCATTTTGAATTCCATGATAATAACTCTCTCCACATCTGATGAGGGGCTGGGGAGATCCAACTCCTACGTATTTGACCTCTCTTTATCAAAATAGTGGCTTTAAATAAAAGCACATTTAATTTTGCATCCCCTAAATATAGTACATACACAATTAACATTCTCAACCTTATCATATGAAGTTATCTCAGTTAATAGATCACAAAATTAACATTGCTAGAATGTTGGAACAAATTTGTGGGGAAGTGGGATATTTGTGTGTGTGAATGATTATCCAAGATCTCCAAAGTCATTTCCTTAGCATTTCTTCATGTTTAAGATGTTCTCTCTTGCTGATGCTTATGGTCAGAAATAATACATTATATTTATACCCATGTTCAAAATTAATGCTTGGATTAATCACAACTGCAAAGATAAGTAGTGAACTTTACCTTGATTGATAAGCATCGTTGTATTAGATTTGATGATATAAGACTTAGAAAGTTATATGGTATATGTTATATAATTTGGTTGTGTATTTATATAGGTTGTGACTTATGTTTAGAATAGACAATGTTTAAAAGTCCTAATATTATATGTAATACAAACTTTCTTTTCTTATGTGAATAGGTTATAAACTCAACTTCAACTAGTTATATTGACTTATTAATGTCTGTTAATAATCTTAGAAGTGTGTTAGATGTGAAAAGAACATTCAAATAAGAAGTCTTGCTTCTTCTATGAATATTTTGTTAATTGCATGTAACTTTATCTAATTTTTCATTTCCTTATTAAATTGTACACTCTGCTTGTATATTGATTATATCTATGACTTGTTTTTGTTTCTATTGACTTTTCGAAATAAAACTATTAACATAAATTCATCATAGAATAGCAACGTAGAAAATAGTTTCTGATGGCAGAAATGAGCTCCGATGGGAGGAATGTGGCAGAATTCTCCCTGATAAAGAACAAATCGATGCATAAAAAATCTCCTCATCAAATTCTAATCACCGCTTTCCTATAATGTTCGATCTTCTTGTTCAAGGTTTTTAGTATCATCTAAATTATCTCTCTTTTTTATTATCTGTATCTCATTTTCTATTAGGGAGATATTAGATGAATGTGTGATTGTATATTCTATATATTGTGTAAAGCTTCCTCGAATCTTCAAGAGAACGTAGATGAAAATGGAGGCGGTGGTAATGTCCTGATGGTCTGTATAGGATTAGGGAAATCAGTTATTTTGAAACAGTCGTCGATTGCAAAAACTATGTTTGTTCATTGTGACGATGATGGACTCATTCAATCAGGTATGCATGTGTTTGAATTTAGGTTCCTTATACCGTTTGATTTAGCTTTTTAAGTTTTCTACTATTTGTTCCTTAGGTAAAACGCATTGTACGTGTAATTCATCTAATTTAGTGATTAATACTGCATCTGGAAAATCGTTCACTGTATCCTTTGCTAGTTTAGTTAAAGCTAAGAAGTTTTTGAAAAAGCGTGTCAATAAGCCAACTCCTGGGGAATATCTTTGACAGTTTCAATTGATGTCTTTAAAATTGCAAGGAGCCTTCTAAGGAATCAAGACATAAGGAACTCTTTTACCTTATTTACCGCGTCTCATGTCACCTAGAATTCAAAAAAATAATTATTTCTTTTTCTTTTCAATGAAATAGGCGTGAAACTTTATTTATCGCTTTATCTATAAGAATTGCTAAACTTCTAATTAAAATCTTGTATTACTTACCATATATCATTATATTATATTACTTACCATATATCAATATTTAATATTTTT
>JANQAP020000163.1:722283-732558 GCA_026874005.2 Erythroxylum coriaceum
AGAGAAGTTATTAAATAGTTATTAAATAAAACACAAAATAACATATTGTGATGAAGCATGACGCGGAAAAATCAAATAAAAAGGGACAGAATATTTACAATAAATGGGCTTGATGACTTCGTCGTCCTGCCAGATTTCCTTCTTATATCATTGCAATCTCGACGAATCTAATTTTAAAATAAAATAATATTGTACGGCATTCCTCTCCATTAGTTAACTATAATTACAATAACTATGTTATTATTTTGGGCCAAGTCACTTTCTTCCAACCTATGGTAACTACAATGGTTGGACCGAATGAAACTCCCAGTCAATTTGACAAATATATATTAATATTATTACACGCATTTATCTATATGTGAGTTTTTTCTATCATATCTAATTTTATATACTATATAAAATTAATCGTAATTAATAAAATAAATATATAGTACAGTACAAATATTTTCTCTTTTATACATCCTAATGTCTCGTAATAACTAAATATATTAATGTCTCTAGATATATTTTTACTACATAGTACAAGTAGGTAGCCTACAAGTTTTACAAGTAGGTAGTCTACAAGTTTTTTTCTTTATATATTTTACACTACTTAGTACTATAGAAAATTTTTTTAATGAATTAAATTTCAAAAAACATAATTATTTTCAATTTAAGTAATAATTTTTACAATTGTCAAATATAAAAATTCTTTTGTTAATTTAATTTTAATAAATATATTTTTAAGTTATAATTTTTACTGTTATTCTGTTGCCTGATAATTGATTTTCTGCAACTTTATTAATTGTGGGATATGGTCGCAAGAAAGTTGACCAATGGTTTCGTGAGATTTGGTTTACTGCGATTTCGCTGTGAGATATGGCCATATGATAGTTGTGTTGTGGGTGCTACTTAAGATGTGAGGAATTGACATTTGATGACTTCCACAAACTTAAAAAATGGGTCGCATCAACATTTTTAAATGCAACTCTAATAAAATTTTAAGATTCTGTCTTAATAAAATTTGATAAATATTTTTAAAAATTGATATTAACAACTAAAATTTAAGACTCAAGACATACTTTATACCGAATATGCATTGAAGTCCAACTACGCAAGTTGTACGACAGCAACAACTTCACGTGATTCGCATGCTTCGGTGTCTTCTGATGCACTGGAATTTCATTATTATTTTATTACATACACTAACAAGAGTATGGAGTTGCACCGGCGTTAAGAGGAAACTTTCTATGAATGGCAATACCTGTATGTTCACTCATGTCCAAATCCTCTCATTTGGCTCCAGCAGCGTACCAAAATTCATTTTTTGCTACAAAATATTAGCTATAGTTAGAATATGCATGGGTAAAATATATTATTAGGTATCAAATGTAAGCTTATAACTATAATTAACTTATTAAAAAAAAGTTTAACGTTAATACATAGCTAAACTAGCATAACAAAATCTTAACTTCAGTCATAAAATCTTAATTGTAACTAATAACTCATGTTATTAATTTATTTAGTGTTTCATTGATCAAACCGAACTTGTTACTTTTATTAATCAAACATTTTAAGTTGATAGTGTTAGCTCAAGGTTTATGATTAACGATTTTGATAATAATTATATAATATTTCAAAATTTAAATTGGATTTATTTTCTTATATAGGCAACAACATAATTTTTAAAAAAACATAAAATCATGAAATAATTTCTTTCTTTCTTGCAGGAACCTTATTTATAAACTAACTTTTCTAAAAATGATTCTATGACATCCATAGGGATCATACTAATTCGAATAATTAGCTCTGGAAGTCTTGACAGAATGTTCTTCATAACGTCTAAATATCAAATATTTAAGCAGAGATGATTTTGAAGATTAAGCAACGACTAGTTGAAGAACTTGTCTACTTAAAAAAGAGTCATTGCATTTACGAACTACACACGAGACTTGTGAAATATCTTAGAGCATCAATATTCTTAAAAGTTATATCAAATTCTTTGTGCTTTAGAAAGTGATATCATGCTATTAAGAGAGATTGTTAAATTATTAATACATTTTTTTTTGAGAGCTTGTAGAGGCATACAAATTACTACTAGTGTGGAAGGTTAAAGAATCTTGAAAAATATACACTTGCCAGCTTGGAGAGACAAATCAAATTACTACTTGGTTTTATAGTGAAATACTCAAGTTAGATACTTGGAGATTGGACATAGGCTTCGTTATAAGCTGAACCAGTATAAATCTATTGTGTCATTTTCTCTCTCTTCCTTATTTTTAAATTTCTGTATTATTAATTTTCAAGAGGCTTTTCAATTTTTCAATAGGCTCCTTCTGTTTTTATATCGCAAGTGGATTCTTTTAAAAGTTAGCAGGTTCTTATCAATTAAACAGGCTCCTTTTTTTATTACACACAATTCACCCCCCTCTTGCATGTGTTTGCTTTATCATTTTGTATAAGAGCTAGGATTCACATTTATTGTGTTTTACAACACCTGATAGATTATCACAAACAATTTAAAAAGCCTTAAAGGACAATCTGTCTCAAAGCTTCCTTACTTTAGTGGAAAAAACTACTCATATTGGAAAGAGAGACTCATATTGGAAAGAGAGAATGATAATCTATCTCCAATCTATAAATATTGAAGTCTAGCAAGCCATCAGAGTTGGAGCTACACTTCGTGCTACAGAAAATGTAGAAGTATGGTCTGATGCTCACAGAAGAAATGTACAGCTAAACGTTTAAACAAAACATCATCTGATCTGTACACTATCTCCAGAAGAATATGAGAAGATATCCTACTGCTTTACAACAAAGAAAATGTGGAATAAACTACAAGTCACCTTTCAAGGAACGAATGAGGTAAAGAAACATAGAATAAGCATTTTAGTGCATCAATACGAAACTATTAGCATGAAATAGGGAGAAACCATAAATGAATTCTTCAGATGGTTCAACAATATCATCACGGCCTTAAAGAACTTGGGAAAAAATATCAAAATGATGAGCTTGTAACGAAGATTCTAAGATCACTACCAAAGGAATGGAGACCTAAAATGACAGCTCTAGAAATTGCAAAGGATCTAGACACTATTTCACTCGACTAGCTATGAGAAAATTCGATGATCTATGAAAGGCGAGATGAAGGATCCTCCTATGGAAAAAGAATGGGATTAAAAGCAACTAATGAATCAAACGGTGATAAAAGTGACACTGAGCTGCAAATAGATAGAGATGACGAGTTCAACTTCATGGTCAGAAAATATGCCCGGTTTTATAAAAAGAAGCTGATGAAGAAAAGAGAAGGAAATAAGAAAGATGGGAACAATAGGTTCCTATCAAAAAGTAGTAGCAGCAATAGTAATACACAAAACAATCAAATCATATGCTATCACTGCAAGAAGACTGGACACATGAGACCTGAATGTCCTCTTCTTCAAAAGGAAAAGTTAGAAAATAGAAAATCCAAAAAGCAATTGATGACTGCAGTCTAGTAAGAAGAGGATTCTGAAAACTTTGAAGAAGAAGAACCAGAAGAATATCACTTTCTAATAATCCTGAGAAATCTGTTGTTAACGGACATCCATCTGGAACAGTTTATTTGGGCTCAAAAGTATTCACTTTTTCCAATATATGCATTACGTGAGTAGAAAGAACTCTTACCAATATAGTCCATAAGATTTAGTTAATTACATTTCCCATTATCATTATACGCCCTAAATAAAACAATTTTCGTTCCTTTACTTCATAGAATACTAGAACACAAATCACCTGAGACTGTTTATATTCATTGACAAGTTGCGCGTGGGTGATGCAACCCCTATCATTCGTTGACAAGTTGTGCGTGGGTGATGCAACCCTTGTCATTTTGAAGCTATAGCATGTCACTTCAATTTCAACTCATTACCAATCATGCTGTCATTTCTTACCAGCGATATCCACTACAAAAAACAAATTTCGGTCCTTTAATTCATAAAATACAGAACACAAATCACTTGAGACTTTTTATATTCGTTGACAAGTTATATGTGGGTGATGCAACCATGTCATTTCGAAGCTATAGCATGTCACTCAAACTTCAACTCATTACCAATTATGTTGTCATTTCTTACCAGTAATATCCACTACAGCTTTTAGGGATTTGATGTATTGATAATAAGATATGAGATTTACCAATAGGTCAATTTTTCACAAGTGTAAAAAGGAATTATATATTTGCCTTTCAATATGAAATTAATCATATCAACTCCTTAAAAAAAGATTCTTGCAAGTGCACGGACATAAGAGTGATGAGAACGCCTTAAATTACACGAACTAAACTAATCTACTAACTCCCCAGCAACGACACCACAAACTTATTGAGACAAGTTTTAATCTATTTAAAACCATTAATATACTATAAGTGCACAGGTCGTGGGTGTAGTGTATGAGAAATTGATCCTTTGAGAAGTTATTGAACTAATATAATTCTAAGTTATTTAAGACCTAAAGAATTATTATAATGAAATAAAAACTGCACAGAAAAGAAAACACGTGAAGTTGATTGATTGGAATTAAAATGTAAAATTAACACACAAAGACCAAATTGAGCACCACTAAATTAACAATAGAAATCACATAAGAAAGATTAGCCGATTACGAGAAGGGAGATTTATCCTATCATTAAATGCTAATATGATTACTTTTGAGTTAATACGATGTCGGTACTAGAGTTTTGAAGGGTAGATTACTTTCTCTCGAGTTATAATCATTAAAACCTAAATCATAACCCCTAATTAAATTATTGAATTTGCAATCTCTTAATTAACAAAAAACCCATAAATTCAATAAGATGTTAAGACCTCTAATAGACTATCGAGTCCTCATAAGAGATCTCTCTTCGTCTAAATTCCTGATTTGATTATTTGCGTGATCTATTAAATTGTTTAACTCTTATCACCCAATCAAATCCTTCTACTACCAATTCACTCTCTCAAGTTGTTACCACCAAGCTTTTATCACGATTGTGGCAGACCACCAGGGTTTTGTCACGATTGTGGTCCTAGATTTTGCTCCAGGTTTCCTCTGAATTCTCTCCGTTCTTTGATATTTGATCTAAAACACTAGCAAACATATCAAGTCACCTCAAATAAACAAAATTTAATCTTAATAGCCTGCTCTAACCTATAAACAATCAAAACATAAATATATAACTAAATAACACAATCCTAACCTAAATATACACTAACCATTCAATTTAACAACTAAATGCATACTAAACTACCCATTAAAACATTATGCAACCCACTACTATAAGGAGTCAACTTAAATAATTCTACCACCTATCATCAATAATCAGATTGCCAAATAGAGGTTATCAATAAGATACTTGAAGCATACGTGAGATTTTTTCGGTGAGGATCCTCACAAGTAGGTGGAGTGGATCCCTTTGGAAGAATGGTAGTATAATATAACTTGCCATACTACCATTAACTTAACTAACTTTGAGATTTTGTATAAGTATCCACCTCAAATACACGTAACTTACCTAGCTGGCGGCTCAAAGGTAGCACTATTTGTTTAGGACTTAAAGGTGTTTAAATTTTTTAGAGTACAGAAGGAAGAATAACAGACTAAATAAAATTATGAAAGGCTCTCTTCTCCATTCATTTCACTAAGTTATATATATACAATGTGTTAATTATAAGTTACAACAGAATACTGACTTCTTTAACTAATTAAACTAACTCTTTATTCGCGTAAATATCTGAAATTTGTAGTTTAGTTAGCACATATACTATTCTCAGAGACCCTTCTTTAACCTTTTCCCTAATAAAATGACAATCCATCTCAGAGTGTTTTTTCCTCTCATGTTGCACATGATTTTTAGATATTTGAAGAGCAAACTGATTACATTAGTACATCAAAAATTTTCCTTGATAATTCAACTTGAAACATTCAAGTAAATATTTTATCTAAAGGACTTCGCAACAAGTAAGAGTTATGGCTCTGTATTCAGCTTCAGTAGAGCTTCGAGTCACTATCGATTGCTCTTTGGCTTTATAACTAATCATATCTCCTCCATACAACACATAAAAACTAGATATAGATCTTCTAGTATCTAGACATATTCCCTAATCACTATCTAACATTCTAGTTGTGCGTCTTTCTCAATTTTCAACATAATTCCTTGACCTAGTGTTCCCTTTATCTATCTAACTGTTTCAAAGTTGCCTACCAATGTACTTTGGAAGGCTTACTCATGAACTGTGATAGAATATGCACTGACTAATTGAGGTCAGATCTTGTAAAGGTGAGGTAAAGGCGAACTTGGAGTTCTACTATCTAGGAGCTTGTTTAAGTCAAGAAAGTGATTTTTTAAGCTTTTATACTAGATAACTAGTTTTTCCATACTTCTTCCCCTTCACTTCATAGCCATAAGGTAATTCCATATAAACATCTTCATGTAAATCACCATTTAGGAAATCATTGTTGATGTCAAGTTGTTGCAGTTTCCAATCATATTGTGCAACCAAAGTTAAGAACAATCTCACAGTAGTTTACTTAACCACTGAACTAAAGGTTTTGTGATAATAAAATTTTAATTTTTAATTAAACCCTTTTACTACAAGTGCTGTTTTGAATCTTTATATTGTCCCATCCAAATTTAGCTTAGTCTTATATACCCAATTGTAGCCATCTATGTACTGTCTAGGCAGAAGTACTGCCCTTATATGATTCTCTTCCAAAGCATGTAGCTCTTTAGTCATAGCCTTCCTCTAACGTTCCATTTGCACAGCTTCATGATAATGAGCGGGTTCTTATAAAGTTGAAAGCATAGATACAAAAAAATGTGTTTTTGGGAGAGGTTAGATGTTATGAGAAAATTACAGATAGGTTGTTGAGTGGTAGATGAATAATTTTTCTTAAGGTTATGTTGATATATGTCGAGGTATTTTGGAAGTCTTGATTGTCTTATTGATCATCTGAAAGGTTATGATAGGCTAGTGGGTTAAGTTGATGATTGAATATGAGGGGACTGAGTTGGTGAAGTAGGATTATCTTATGAGGATGATGCAGGGATGAAGCGATATTACCAAGAAAAGATCTTAATGCATTTTCAGGCTCATTAATATCACTGTTATGCAATTGTGATATACTGTATAGAATGTTATAGTAGGAAGTATTAGGGAAGGAATTAAAATGATCATTGAGCTTGTTAATATAGGATGAGTAATTAGAATCAAAAGGAAATATATGTTCATAAAAAATAACATATTTTGAGATAAAGAGTTCATGACTATCAAGATCATATACTTTGTACCCTTTAATGCCAACAAGATATCTAATAAAAACACATTTTCTTGCTCTAGTTTCAAACCTTTATCTATGATTATAAATTATTAAAGAAAAACGAAGAGAATCAAATATCTTTATGTCTGTATAGAGAGATGGTTTGTGAAAAAGTTTTTAATAAAGTGTCAGATTTTGTAAGTTTTTTGTAGGAATCTTATTGATTATATAACAAGATGTGAGTATGGTTTCTTCCCAAAATTTTCTACGATGTTTGGACTGAACCATAAAAGCTTTAGCAACAATAAGCAAATGTTAATTTTTCCTTTCAACCACAGTATTTTGTTAAGGAGTTTAAATGTAGGACAAATGATGTATAATTCCTCTTTTAGTAAAAAAAAAAGATTTCATGTCAAGTTCCTTGGCATTGTCTGATCTTACTTGCTTAATTATCCTATTAAATAGAGTCCTAATCAGGTTATAGATTCTAGGTAGGATAAATTGAACATCCGACTTGTGTCTCCTAAGATAAATCCAGATGAATCTAGTGAAATCATCCAGTAATGTAAGGAAATAGTGATAACCACCAATTGCAACATCATAATATGGTTCCTATACATCAATATAAAGTAATTCAAAGGGGTACTAAGTGTTTTTGACATAAGAGGGAACAAGAAGTCTCTTTTTTATACCAAACAATAGATTTCACAAACTTTATTAAAGTGAGAAATTTTATCATGTTTAGATTTATATATTACACTCAATCTGTCATGAGTAATATGACCAAGCCTATAATGCCAAATTTCAAACAATGATGACTCTGAATTGGTGTTTATATTGGAAACAAACACTGAATCAAGTTTATGTATAATACTAGAGACCTCATAAATATTTTCAGATTAATTTGTGTCTTATTGGAAAAGTATAAGCTTGTATGCTCTTTAGCATAGCCAATCATCATTTGGGGAAACTGGCCCTAGATTTCATAATGTTTGGAAGAAAAAACAAAGGAAAACTTGTGTGTTTTTTTAAATTTACTAACAAATGAGTGGTTAAACTTGAAAGAGGCATATATAACATTATGTTTGTGAATTAAACAAAAGAGTGATACTGAAACTAAATATGTAACTTGATCGTTTTATCTATTTGACATCTGAATATATAGATTTTTAAAAGGCTTGACATATACAAGAGTGAAGCATTCCTACATATAACAGGCTTGATATTATACAAGAGTGAACCACTACTACATATATAATTAGAAGCACCTATATCTAACACCCATTTATTATAAAATGATGTTGTAGTAGTCTAAAATGCATTAAATATGCTTATGGTGAATGAAAAAGGTAGGGTGAGAGTTATACTTGCAAAATTGGAATAGTGTGTGTTACCCATATCATTTGGTTATGTATTATGTAAACTAGAGTTAGAGCCTAACAATTGAATAATTGAAACAGTTTATTGTGCTTGTATCATTCCTTATCCACTTAGAAGTGCTAACAATCTTTACATTTGATTCTTTGTTAATGTCATTGGAAATGTTTCTTGGATTTGAGTAGATGCATTATATTTTTTATTCCTAAAATCACTCCCATTGAAGCTAACTGCATTAACCAATGTCTTCCCTTGTTGTTATAATTTGCTAGATTTGATGTCAGGAGGAAAACCAATTATTCTATAACATTTTTTATGTCCTTTCTTCCTACAATGACTATATGTAATTTCTAATTTCCCTTTCTTATTATGTTCTCCAAGTTATGCTAAAGCAGATGACTCAATTAAAGGTTAAGATAAAACTTTATATCAATATTCTAGTCTTATCTCTCATCACCATATTATATGCCTCTTCTAGTGTAGGAAAAGGCTTCATTAATAAGAATTGTGAAGTCTGATGAAAATATGGCTCATTTAATCCATTCAAGAATTTAAAAACAACATCCTTCAATTGTTAATCCATATAATGTCGAAAACATTATAGATTGCAACTTCCATACAAGTAGTGAGAGTAAGGACTATAGGACTTAAGTTCTTCAAGAATCATAGTTAATTCTATATGATATGCATCAACATATTTGTTTCCTTGATTTAACATGGATATGTCATATTGTAATCTTCACATTCAATTATCATTAGTTTCACCAAAGCATTTTTTGAGTAGTTCTCATATTCTACCAGCTAAATCCATGTAAAATACTATCATAGCTAGAGATTCACTTATAGATTTTAGTTACTGGTATTAAATTGTTACATCAATTCCATTCATTGTAAATTGGACCATTGATATTTAGTTTAGAAATCATACCATCAATGAAACTAATCTCTTTTTTGATTGAAAGAGGTAGAATAAATGATCTACTCCACATAACATAGTTTAGTGCAGTGAGTTCTGGAAGTGTAATTAGTATGTTGTGATTATCTGATGGAAGAATGAAATAAGAAGAATTTGGGTCTTTTATTGGTGATGAATTTTGTGACAAAGTTGAGCTCTGATTTGACATGAGGACTCTGAACCAGTATAACAAGCAGTGTTGGTGTATATTAAGCTATATTGAAACCTCATAATCAAATAACTCTAATACCATGTTTGAACTTTTGCGAGCGCAAAAGGAAGAATGAGAGTTTTGAATTAATTTGTGAAAGGCTCTCTACTTCATTCATTCACTAAGTTGTATATGTACAAAGTGTTGTTATAAGTTACAATAGAATACTGACTTCTTTAACTATTTGAACCAACTCTTTTTTTGTTATGTACAACTCATCTAACTGATTTATTCCTGCTTTAATTCTTTTTTCTTCTAAAAATATATTTTCATTTTCCTTCTCACATAAGGAAAAAGAGATAGTGCTTGTGATTACTAAGTTTTATCTAAGAAGACTTCAAATAACAAGCAAATAAGAAGAGATCTAATAAAGAGTTCAACTAGCATATTGGGTGCGACTCAAACTACAACTATATAAACAACGCATTACAAAAAGGATCAACCATAAAATATCTTCATTATACTATGGCCCTTATGA